>JASCZW010005683.1:0-150135 GCA_034211315.2 Aedes japonicus
AAGTAATATTCGTTAGGGTTAAATACAGATTATTTTTTGTAGTCGAAAGCCAACAGTCACGTCTCTATCGGCACTATTAACAAGGTTGACGTGACGAGAAAGAACGTCTGCAAAGTTGTTGCTACCGTTTTTAAGAAGCCACAAATATCCACCTCTGTTTTGGTCTGATTTGGCCTCTTCTCACTATGTAAAATCCGTCCTGGAATGGTATAACGTACAAGACGACAAATTCGTGTCAAATATAGCTAATTCAGCAAATTTCCATAACTACACCTGATAGAAAAATACTGACTCTGGTGCAGCGAAAATCCATGAAACTAAGAAAATTGCAAATGGGATCGATGATTTCAGAATTTTACAAAAAAATAAGTATTAATATCTCAATCAACTGGTTTTACTGTACTATATAACTAAAACCTGGCATCATATCAGCATTATATCTGCTACATAAAGCGGCACCTAAATGCTACGAAGCTCTATATTCAGATGTAAGGCCTCATATAATGATAAAAAAGGCGAAATAACGTGCAAATGTAATGCAGACATGACAGCTCGTAAATAGCGTTAGAATGCTAAATTAGTGCATCTATAAATAACTGTCAGTTTTGATAGCCCTTTTTTGGCACTGCTAATGCTACTATTCTGGTTTATTTGTAGTACTATTTCATCTTTTGCTTCTCGTTATTGATGGTCTTAGGAAAAAATGTAGAGCCATAAACAAATATGCGGTTGACTCCCCAACAGAAGACCCTGTATGTTAGAAAGACATGATATTGCCGTTTGGGCCAAAAAGGTCACTGTAATTTCAGGCGCCATCCTTCGCATCACTTTGATGTTTTGTTTAATCTGGTTCACATTTTCGGCGCATCATTCTTTGGATCATAAAGAAGTGTATGCCGTAGACACAAACACGATTTAATCACGCATATAATTTCAGTCAACTTTTTGGCGCAAAGGGCAATTTTTATTGCTTTCAGAAATATTGTGTTCAGCGCATGAATCATCAGTCGAAGCGATGTTCCACTCTTTCACTAGAGAGTTTGTGTGAGCTACAAGCGGTTCGAGAATTGTTAGAGCTTCTTCTGAATTCTACGAATGAACATAAGGCGTAGAACTAGTGGTGAGAGATGTATTGTTTTATTGAACCAGATCAGGAATATGATCAGGTGTGTCCAGTTTAGAAGTATTGTACATTCGATACGATTTCACTTTTCGTTTTATAGTTTCCACTTTTTAAAGTATATTTTCCACTTAATCTCGCCCATACTGGTTCTTGTTGTTGTTAAACTCCAAATGACTTTTCAATGCTTGTAAAAAAATCTAAGCATTATATGATAGCCTGTATATTAGCACTAAATGCAGTTATAAAGCATATATGCATGAATTTGTATAACGTTTAATATGTATAAAAATAATGATATGCGTTATATGTTTATATAACAGCCTTATATGCGGATATAATGCGCTTAACTTTTGATTAGAGCTTGAATGCATTTGTAATGCTTATCATGAACCTTGCTTGCATACAAAATGCTAATATAAAACTTTGAAGCAACATTAATGCTGTTGTAGAGCTAATTTCGGGCTATAGCAGTAATGCTTCATTAAGCTACTTTAGGTAGTAGATATTGTCACACATTAAACTGTCAAAATTCGCAAAGAAATATCTGGTGTGTGATAACATTAGTGCCATTGCGACCGGAACTGTCAACCAGGAAAATTTATCTGAGCGAATGCCTACAAAAACGTCTAATACCTTTCCTGAAGCGACACGATTGTTCCGTTCTATTTTTGCCGGTTTTGGCATCTTGCCATTACGGAAAAAGGCCGTGCAGTGGCATGCGCCAACAACGTTCAAATTGTGCTCAAGGAACAAGAACTCTCCAACCCGCCAGAGCTCCGCCCAATCGAGCAATATTGGGGCCATCGTCAAGCGAGAACCTGAGAAGACCCAAAAGCTGTTGTGAGCGAGAAACAGTTCAAAGCAAACTGGCGTTCTGCGGCGAATCAAGTGGACAAGGAGACTGTACAAAATCTTATGACAGGTGTTAAACGAAAGACACGGCAATTCGCATTCGGTAAAAGGAAGCTTAGCTGAATATTTCTGCCTGTATTCTGTATATAACTGAACTTGAAAAAGAAAAAGAATTTGACTTATTAATAAAAACTTTGATCGACTCACACGCATTACTGTTTAACCAAATTTTGATCGGAACACCCTTTATACTGGAATAAACATTCGGTTTTGTTGAACCAAGTCTTGATTTTTTTTGCTGCCATTATCTTAGTGTCTTAAATTTAACGTGGGTTTAGGACAGATATTTAACTTTTAGAAGTTTCAGAAACATAGAATATATACAGTTTTTGGAAAATTTTATCGGAACATCAACTGCTCTAAATTTCAACTCAAAAGTTGATGATATGGTAAGAGCTAATCTTCTTAAATAGTTCAGAATTGATTCGGCAACCTATTTGAACAAATTCAGTCAACTTTCAAGACTAGCAAGCACTTCTCAAATTCACCATGAGTTAACTTGAGTGAAGTTTATTGAGAGTTTTGAGGTCTTTTGTGGTTCTGGAAACCCATCCAAAGATAACTTAAACTCACAAGCTTTCTAATAAGTTCCAAAGGGATACGAACGTGGCTTCAGGAATCCACCACGTCATTCACAGCATGGTGAAATTTGAAATTTGTGGACCAGTCCTAAAATATGCAAACCTGAAAATTTGACAATCTGTACATCAAACGAACTTTTCTGAACCCGAGCTATTACAACAGAAGTGAAAACGCTTCATCAATCTCGCGGAAGACTCTTTCCCTAAATACATCCGGAATTCCTACGGTTCAGCGCACGTGCTCTAGCGGTTGATTGTCCTGGCCTGGCCAAATTTGCATGCACCGGGACAAACGTCACCATCTGCCTAATTATCCGATTATTTCCTTCCCCAAATTGAGTCGTCAATTAATCAGGAAAACCAGGGCTCCATTTATTACAAGTACCGTTGCAACCCGCTGATCGTCAAGCGGAAAAATTTCCTGACTCCGCAAACGCCACCAACGTTTCGCACGCAGCTCCAGTTTCGACGTAAACAACAGAGGACACCCCGAGTAAAAAAAATGTAATCATCGAATTTCGACCCAAAAACTACGTGTCCAATCCCCCGATCATGGGCGCGTGAGCGCGTGTTTCCATGCCCACCAACTGTCAGTCCAATTGTCCGTCAATGAGTTACTTTCAAAAAGTTCAGCCGAAGCCCGGGGCCGTCATCGCAGCAACCACTGCACTGTACGTAAACATCTACGTACATTGCTAATTAGATGCGTGCAATGCACAATCACTTCCCATGTTTTTCCCCGCGCCGTTTTTCCCCCTCACCTGTGTACCTGCGTCGATTGCCGTTTTCGTCCAATGCAGCAGCAGCAAGTGTGTGCATTTTTTATTTTTCGCAAATTTCCTCCTTTCTTTTGATACGGTTTCGGGTTTTTTTTTCCGCTGCCATAGACCTCACAGTCGTTTAGCTCTCTTGCACGTCACCTCTCACCGTCGTCGTCGGCGTCGTCGTCGTCGTCGTCTTGGCCGTCGTCACGCTGCAGCGTTTTCCACATCGGCATTACTCCTCGCCTCGTGTTTTCATTGTCGACGAAAATATATTTATAGAGGAATTTTTTTTAACGCATCAATAATTTTTAATGAGCTTATTTTTCGTCGACCCACCCCCCCACCCCCCCACTCTCCCGTCGCATTGCGATCCGTTTTCGCACTCGCGCATCGCAGGCTTCCCTGAAGGCTGGCTGATTCACTCCCAAGAGGTCTGCGGCGGTTCGGCTTCTTCGATGCACTGATTTCCTTCGGCTTGAGACCGCAAAATTCCGTCGCAGTAGCCACTGGCGGTGAGCAACGAGAGACCTTGGACGTTCTGGATCCGCCCCCGCGCGCAACGCCCGACAGTCAAGCTTTATTGTGTTCGCCGGAGTCGTCCCGGAGTGATTTATATTTTCTTAGACGAATGCGTTTCATTGTCCGGTTGTTCAGAGGTATTCGTTTCCGACTGAGAACGGAAAAAAATGCAACCTCGGACAACTCGAACCACGAGAGTACATATAATGCGTAGTGGTCCGATTGAAGGTGGTTCCGAAATTCGGAACGAGTATCATTCTCCAGGTCTCCACGGACCACCCCAGGTCCGGTTCGTGAGAACTCGCGGCTCTTCCTAACGCTCGAAGTCACTGCTGGTCTTTTGTGTTTTTCCATTTTGCGTTTGCAGTTTAAGTCATTTCTGTGTGTAGGCCACCATGCTGAGACCGCAGCGTTGCGTCGTCGTCGTTGTTTTGCCTCTCGCTCGTGGCAGTCAGTCAGTGTCACGGTCATGTGCATTTCAATTTTTGCCTCTTAGTGCCACTTACTTCCATCTGTGTTTGGCCAGACATTTCCTGGCTGCGGCGGCGGCGTGGATTTCAATTTTCGATGGTTGAGCTGAGATTGGGACTTCGGTGTGGGGAATTTGGATGGGTTTACGGATGGATTCGTGGAATTAAATCTACTCAAATGTTGAGGAAGTTCTGTTCAATTCTAAATTCATAGTCCTAAAATGTTCGATTTGTTTCACGTAGAAGTTACGCAGGCTAACCAAGAAGTCAAATAAAGGGTGTTCTGATCAAAATTTGGCCAAACAATACAACAGTCAAATTTTTCTTCTTTTTCATGTCCAGTTAATACAAAATACAGGAGAATTACTCAATTAGGCTTACTTTTTACCGAATGCGAACTGCCGGGTCTTTCGTTTAACACCTGCCATAAGATTTTGTACAGTCTCCTTGTCCAATTTATTCGCCGCAGAACGCCAGTGTGACTTGCCAGCTTTTTGAGTCTTCTTAAGGTTCCGCTTGACGATGGCCCAATATTGTTCGCTTGAGCAGAGCCCTGGCGTGTTGGGTGGGTTCTTGTCCTTGGGCACCACTAGAACGTTGTTGGCAGTGTACCACTCCATGAACTTTTCTTCTGTAATGGCCAGATGCCAATTCGGCCAAAATAGAACAGAGCAATTGCGTCGCTTCAGGAAAGGCAGTAGACGTTTTTGTAGGCACTCGCTCAGATAAATTTCCTGGTTGAGGGTTCCGCTCGAAACAGCGGGCAACTCTTTTTGTCGTCGCTGTGGCCTCCGGCTTTCGATTGTGTGGCAAGCAATTTGCATGTGTGACAAAAAGAGTAAATCTTTCGTCACTACAGGCACAATCAACAAGGAGATCTATCAAAAAGAGTGTCTGCAGTAGAGGTGGGCAAAATGGCTCACTATAGCGAGTGGCTCCGAACAGTTCCGCTCATTGAAGTGAGCTAGTTCTTCAGAACCGTTCATTTGCTCTTTTCCTATCACTTAGCTTGTTCGGATCAGCGTATTGAGATTTTTGAAAAAAAAAGGTTTTTTTTCGTTGAAATATTCGATTTGTTTTCTTTTAAACATTTTTAAACAATCTACAAAATATGTCCCGCGGTTAGCCTACTACGTTTCTCGCCAACCAGTTGTTCTGCTTTGGAAAAAATCTGTTCACAAGGTACAGCGTTGCAGTAATGCACAATCTTTTCATAATTATCTGATGCCGATACCGATTGAGGTTCAGCTTGCTGATTTTCATACCAAGTATCAATATTTCTCCGCATTTGGCACACGAGACCTTGGTTTGTCGCGTTGTAAATTCCACACCTCCAAAACTTTGCTTCTTAAACCGCGGATCGAGAAAGATGGCTTGAGCGATCAGTTCATTCGATTCTCTCTCCCCGAACTGCTTGATGAGACCATCTTCCAGTCCATTTACCAACTTTTCGATATTTGGAGGAAGAAAATCATTTGAATACAGTTTGATACGTGCCCTCATAATGTGGGCAAGTACTGAGCTTAAAGTAAGGAAACAGATGTTTCTGACGAAATTTCAATCGAAACCTCATTGAAAAGGCCGAGAAGCGGGTCGAATCCAATAAGGTCAAAGATGAACTTACAACACCTTTGTTGAATTGCAATCGTTCTAACATTTCGATCGTGGAGTTCTATCTAGTCAGAACATTCTGCTTTAGTTTAGGAGGATTTTTTCCATGTGCTTGCGAGTTTTAATTCCACTCTCGCTATTTCCATGGGAGTTTCGAACATTTCTCTGGTTTAGGAGAAAATTGATTCAGATGATGGGCCTTTCCATCTCGTTCCCGTTCTCGCTCACTCAGTATAACTAGCTTTAGAAGTCGTTCAGTAGCTCGGGAGTCACATGAGCGCTCTCACTCAGTTAAATAGCTCTGTGATAGGGGACATGGAACAGTTCGTGAGCTATATTCCCGCTCTCGCTCGCTTGTCATATTGTAAACAGAAATAGCTCCCGTTCACGCTCCCGCTCAGCGGGGGAGCTACCGCTCAATTAAAAAGAGCGTTGGGTCACTCGTTCATCTTGGTGAACTAGTTCTTTAACTCAGTTCATGAGCGCATTGCCCACCTCTAGTTTACAGAAGCCATTGCTACCCTTCATCAAAAGTCACAAAGAAAAACCTTTGTTCTGGCCTGATTTTACATTATGCCACTATGCTAAAACTGTGATGGAGTGGTACCAAGCAAATCAAGTGAACATTGTACCAAAAACCTCAAACGCGCCAAATTGCCCAGAGTTACGACCAATCGAGAGGTATTGGGCTCTGATGAAGCGGAAGCTTTTCGGAAAGAAGCAAGGAATCAAAGACATCAAACACTTCCAGCAAATTTGGACAAAGACGGCTTCTACGATTTCTGAAGAGTCTGCACAAACCCTAATGGACGGAGTTAAGCGCAAAGTTCGAAAATTTTATGCAAATACCGAATAACTATGTTTTGTCTTCACGAATTGTTGGAACACATCCCATGAATCTGAAATAACCAACTACAACGGAAATATAATGTGAAATTTATGTTTTATTCATGTTTTGAGGTGTCCGGATTATTGCGGATACAGACCTTAGTTTGGATTTGCGCCATGCATGAGCAAAATTTTGATGCGTTGCTTCCTTCGGCGACATTTTGATAACTGAAGTGCTAATATTTTAATGCACGGTGAAAGGAAATGCATCAAATTTAAGTCGACCAAATTCTGATCGAAACACCCTTTAGAATACCTCATTAGGGATGGTTCAGAAGAAGTAGACCGACATTCTACGATTAGTGATTTGTTTTCGTTTATCAATAGTAGCATATTCAATGCAGAAAACCCACTTCTTCAAATCCAAATAACTACCTGAGATTCAGGTAATAGATCGGATATTTGTTTGCTTAAAATGCTTCCAACTAATTTTGTCAGAATGTTCCGTACATTTAATATAACTAAGGACTGTATCGTTAATTATGAGTACATCTAAAAATTGCTGTATTTAAATATTTTTTATTTATTTTGCAAATCAAATTCATTTATATTGTTTATTGACCATCAAAAAGCCCATTACATCATTTAATTTTTCGTAGATCTGTCCAGCTCTCGCACCTTCTTCTTGATGTTCCTCGTGAGGCTTTGCACAACCGTTCCGTCGATGGTTTTGCTTACGTTTACCCAGTCTTTTTTGAATTTGATGATGTCATCTACTCCTCTAGCCTTCTTCCGCAGGTTTCCTTTCATCAAAGCCCAAAATTTCTCAACGTGCCTTATTTGCGGACAATTTGGAGGATTCATCGCCTTAACCACATATTGGTCGTTGTTATCTTCATACCGGTCCAAGGTGGCACGCGCATAGAGGCAGGATGCCAAAACAATGTCGAACCTTTGTGCTTTCGGATTAGTGGCAGAATTCGTATCTGCAGACATTCCTTCCGGTACATTTCGGCGTTCAAATTTGCGGTAGTGAAAAAAGGTGTCGATTTCATACCGCACTAGCAAATTGTTTGACAAACCAACACCTTTTTTCCAAATTTTCCGCGAAAAAGCGATTTCTCCGAATTTGGGACACCCGCTTCACGCTTAACGGTGTAAAACTGTACCTCTGGAAGTGCCCTGTAGACCAATTTGTCGTACGTCTCGTCATCCATGATAATGCACATGTCACTGTTGCTCAAAACGTCGTCGTACAGCTTCCGAGCCCGAGTTTTCACGGAGTCCGCCTGAATTTGGCTGCGTTTCGAACATATTTGTTTCCGGTACGTCTTCAGGGAATTTTGCTCCTCTGTGCGTTGGACCATCCCAATCGTCGTTCCACACTTTTTTGCGCAATCTCTGATGGATAACTACTTTTTTCCTTCAAAAATTTTGCAAATTTGTTTGTCCAAATTTGAGTTTGACGCACCTGTTTTTCTACCACGGCCGGGTAAGTCCTTCGAACAAATCGGTTGATCGCATTTTGGACCGCACAGATACTAACACTTTCTTCTTTTGCTAATTTTCTCAGCGACAATCCCTTTTCATTGCACTTCTTGGTCACAATCGATTTTCGCTTTGCTTCCGTAAGACCTCGCATTCTTCCGCTTGAAGTAAAACTTTAACTTTTAAGGGGCTATTCATAAACCACGTAGGCTTTTCTGGGGAAGGGGGGGGGGTTTGACTAAAGTCTACGCTCCATACAAAATTTCAAAAAAATTGTATGGAAAAAAGCCTACGATGGGGAGGGGTCTCAGATATTCAAAAATGATTCTACGTGGTTTATGAATAGACCCTCATAAAGGTTTTCGTTTGATTACAAGGCAAGCAACACATTGACACTAAACAACTGTCAAAATTAGTCATACTCTTTTTTTCATACAGAACCTCATAAGTGTACTCATAATTAACGATACAGTCCTTAATTGAAGAAATTGAGCTTTTCTTCGTGAGAAATCGTCGATTTAAATGTTGTTTAGCAAAAGCAGATCCGCCCATTTAGAAAATTTCTCCGGGAATATAAAATGTCGATCAATTAATTTATGACGACATTTTTGATCACCAGAATTATCTACCTGTGGAGAGGTTAAGATAAAAATGATGTAGAATCGTCTTTCCACTGAAATTCTGCAAAGTTCGTTGGGTTTAAAATGAAAAAGTAGCTAGAAGAGCGCTACAAATGTTGCCCAATTTGAGGAGATTTGTGGACGAAGTCGGGAAACAGAAAGAAAGAAAGCTGAAAGAAAGTCATCCGAATTTCAAACGTAGTTTTTCGTCGGTATTCCGATCAAAAGTGTTCGCTGTTGTGGTTGATGCGGTAGACGGTAAGAGGCTGGGACCAATGGGTTGAATTTTGTCATCATGTCTACAGCAAGGGTCGAGTCGTTTCCCAGACCGAATCACCGATGGCATCGTTTCTTTTTGACGATTTGAATTTTTTTAAGTCCGAAAGTTAAAGCAAAATCATCAATTGAAAGAGAATTGACGGAGAGCAATCTTCTGCCAGCTCACAATTTGGAATTCCGCAACGACTGTCGATCTATGAACTATGGTTTTCTGAAGTAGCTACTCAACAAATCTCCATTAACAAGGCAAAACGAGAGGGAGTCCTTTCTCCATATGAATTATAGGTTAGGTTAATTTTCACTTCACGTTCGTGTGACTAAAAATCACAAACAAAACAATCAACGCTCAAATTGCTAACCAATGGATGTTTCAATGGAGTGAACATTTCTTGAAAATTTCACACCTGAAGTCCTCATAGTATTTGAGATTTGTGCTCAGAGAACTTCGAAGTGATAGGGACTTGATTCCGTATGCGCTTAACGCATTACGTCATCTATATTATCCATGATTTCTGGAGGGTCTGGAGTTGTGTCAGGAAAAGTTCGTAGGCAAAGACTATCTTGGCGCTGCAGTTGCCCCTAAGTGAAAGAACTGATTGGTCGTTCCAAGAAGGAGTTGCCAAATGAGTTGCCAAATTTGTCAAAGTTGATCATCTTGCACGAAAATGCGACGATGGAGCGAAGATTTTCAATAAATAAAAAATTTCTGGTGGTGCACCAAACTGAAAAGAGTTTGGTAACTCAGGGAATTGTCTCATCGACGTTGAATTCAAGAAATACTTGAATACTTGAATATTCTCGTTTGCAAAATGAGAGACCAAATCAGTTTACGCGATACACAAGAAGCCCGATTTGTGGCTGCTATCCGTCATTTGGCCTAAATGGAACAAGTCAGAATCTCAGATTGAACAATTTCCTCGAATATCTATCTATATCTAAAAATATATTAGTCCAAATTATATTAACTTTTTTTCAGTTGGGAAAATTAGGCAAACATGCGAGAATTTTTAAATAAGGATTGTGTAGCCAACCTGCAGGTTGCTTTCAGCAAAAGTCATGTAGGCTAACGAAGGTATCTCATAGAACAACACATTAAGGAAATTCATAAGAAGTAGGCCGGCTTTCTGCGATTCGGGAATTGTGTTCCTCTATCAATAGTGAAATATTCAATTGAGAATACGTTTCTTCAACCGGCGCACATTATTCCCTTCCATCGTTTTGGCAATCTTATTCCACTTGGTTCTCAATTCATTGATGCCTTTGACGACACTGCCATTCACCTCCATGCTTCCTCTTCATAATTGCCCAAAATCTCTCTATCGGTCTGAGCTGGGGACAGTTTGGTCGGTTGAGTTCCTTCGGTATAAACTGAATCCCGTTGGTTTCATACCACTGTAGCACTGTTTTACTGTAATGGCAGCTTGCAAGAACTGGCCAAAACATGACAGGTTCATTGTGGGATCTGATGAATGACAATATTCGCTTTTGGTTGACATTCCGTCCAGTACAGCTCTGAATTAAATGTCTATCAATGATGGAAAACCTGGTCTTCCTGCTGCAGCTACAGATGCCTGGTGCAATGGCAGTCATCCAGGAGGGATGTTCCTTGGTGTAACGACAAAGTGGCAGAATTGAGGAAAAATTTAGACAATTGTTCAATCGAGTGTGTTACTTCAGAAAATGGGGACCAATGCCAAAAAGGCTCCAGTACTGACTATCACAGAGAATTGAGGCGTGCCAAACAACTCCAACAACTGCAAGGCTTTCCAAAGTTCTTTCATGATCATCAAATTGTCTCAATAGCCTTAAAAAGAAGATGGCAATGTTTGATTCCGCGAAACTGAAGCAATGAGAGAGCCATCTGGTTAATGACCTGCATTTTCTGAAGCCAATACGACTTAGACGCTGATAGCAGATGTTGCTCTTGAAGCTGTAACTTCAAATGTCATCATCAAACTAAAGAAATAGCTCTGGTAGCTTTTCTTGATATTGAACGAACATTCGCTCCTCAATGCGCTCCTCAATGGAAGCAAATGGGCCTGGATAACTGTATTATCGACTGGATAATGGCGAAGCTAAAAGACTGAGCAATTTTTTCGCCGCCCTTGGGAGGTGCAACTAACTACTAAAGAGGTGTCCTGGCGAGAGTCTCCATCGCTCTATTGTGGTCCCCAGTAGTAGACGAACCTCAAAAGACTAGCTGAGCCATGCTACGAGGTGATATGCTTTGCTGACGATTTAGCTTTATTAGTTCGTAGGAAGTTTGATGACACGATAGCTAGTCGGTTACAAACTGCGCTCAATATAATTGTAAATGGTGTAGACCCCTCTGAAACCCCTCTAAAAGAAAGCTAAATTTAAAACAGCCTACTCTGAATGGAGTTCAAGTTTCCAGTTTGCGGAAAAGTTAAACACTTGATACCATTTTTGGACAAAAACTGAATTAAACTCACATCTTTACAAGTTTATCACTGAGGGTACAAATGTCTCTGGTAAAGTATGGGGACTTCGACCCAAAACTGTCCATTGATTTATTCTGCAAAAGTTCGTCCGAAAAATACATATGCTTCGCTTATATGGTGGCCTAAACTTAATGAGGTAACCACCCAAGTGAAGCTAGGTAAACTACAGAGACTTGCCAGTGTATCAATAACTGGGGCAATGAAAAGTACACCATCTATTGCTTTGGATGCCCTTCTTAACATGTTACCTTTACACCAATTTGTAGAGCAGCAAGCAGCGAAAAGTTCCCTGCGATTCAAATGATACAACAAGACTTTAGATGATGATCTGGCAGGACATTTAAAGATCCTTAAGAATTTCAAAATGTTAAAACAATAGAAGACTGGATGACAACGAAGACAAACTTCGATGGACCTAGTTTGCGTCCAGGTTCCATTGTGTTTTACACGGATGGGTCGAAAATGGGAGAAAATACTGGAGCCACCCCGGTTCCAGAAATCAGGAAAGCTATACCACAATGGGACATAGTTCAACGGTATTTCAAGCAGAAATTCATGCCATCATTGAATGTGTAAATATTTGTCTAACGAGGAAATACAGATTCGCAAAGATCCTTATTATTTCCGATAGTCAAGCAGCTCTCAATGCACTTAGAGCTTTTACATGTAAATCTAAGCTGATATTGTTACTTTGTTTGGTCCAGAAAGCTACAGTAACAGGTGTAAATTTTCAGTTTAGCTTTGCAGGGTAGTTTGAATGACATAGACCATCCCAAGATCATCTGATAGCATCTGTTGTTTTTTCAAAATATTCAATGAGTATGTTTAAATACACATCGTAGCTTTGTATAGCCCAGGAAGCTACAACTGTAGGTCTTCTGTGCTGATCTCAAGAATAGTTTGGATGACCTAGAACATGAATGTTAATTGAGTTGATTCTAACTTTGTATAGCCTAAAAATTACTGTCAGCAACTGTAACTCTTTTGTTCTGAAGGCCAGGACTGCTTGAACGACCTAGGACATCCCAAGTTTATCTTCTTAAGCATTTTAACGTACGAAAATGCTCACTGCTTGAATACGTGAATTAACTTTGTATTGCCCAAAAAGCTACCGTTACTACCGTAAATTTTAGGTCCTAAACTCCAGGACAGTGTAGATTACCTAGATGATCACAAAGTTACAAAATAATGACTGTGAACCAACCAGAAGATTCCTTGATTATATTTGAATACATATCGTCCCCTTAACTACTACTAGTCCCCAAAAAACTACTGTTATAACTGTAGATCTTATATTTTGAACCTAAGGACAGTTGGGGTGACCTAGAATGGTCCAAACTTGTGGCATTTTGTCTTTTGTTCGATAATATTCACTGATTATGTTTGATTTAACTTTGTATAGCTCAAAAACCTCGTAAATTTCAAGTTCTAAACTCGCAGGATCACAAAATTATAATATAATGACTGTTAAACTTTCAGGACATTCATTGAATATGTTTGAATTCATATTGTCACCTTATATAGCCCACAAAACTACAACTTTAGATCTAATGTTTTGAAAGTACAGTTTGGATGACCAAGAATGTTCCAAAATTTTCGCATTATGTCTGCTGACCTTTCACACTATTCAATGAATATTGTTAAATACATAGTGTCCATTTGCATACTCCACAAACCTACTGTTACGACTGTAGATCTTTTATGTTCAAAACTCAAGGACAGTTTGGATGGCCTGGATCATCCCAGTTTATCTCATACTGTAATTTTTACGTTCGAAAATATTCACTGCATATGGTTGATTACGAGGCGCAGCTTTGTATAGCCCAAAAAGCTATGGTTACTACTATAGAATTTAAGTTCTGAACTCAAGGACAGTTTGAATGACCTCGAATATCCCAAAATTATCAAATAATGACTGTGGCCCTTCCAAAACGTTTGTTCAATATGTTTGAAATACATATAGTAACCTTATATAGCCCTGAAAGTTACTGTTTAGCTGTAGATCTGAAATTTTGAACTCAAGTACATTTTGGATAACAGAACATCCCAGAAAGCAACAAAAATGTTTAATGATTATCAACGAGAATATAACTATAAGAATGCATGAGTACCATATACAAACACAACACTTCACACTATTAATAAGGCTTTTTTTTTCTCTGAACGTGTTCACAAACAGGTCGTCAATTGGGCCTTAAGCTCATGTTTTTTTTCCAAAATAGAAGAATTGATATGAAACAAATTTACCCCACACTATGTGTACATCACTTTTGTTCAGTCTGTGATTTTATACAGCCATTTTCCTCTTGGGGTCATATATGACCCCTCAGACCTGAAGGTGTTCAGTTAAAATATAGGATATTCGGCTGTACCGCCGAACATGTTTGCCCGGGATTACTCTCTTGAACGTCACGAACTCATATAACCATTAAGGATATTATGCAAGATGTCATTGACCCTGTAGATCAGCAAGATCTGAACTCCTGAATACTTTGAGCGCTTTCATTGTCTTATAAAAATGATGCGCCTGATGCCGGAAGCTTCTCTTGAACTCTTGAACAGACTCTCAAAAAAAAGTGATGACATTTTTCAAGTCTTTATTAAGTCTGTGGATCCCGAAAACTTCGGAGACCTTCAAACATTTTATTCAAACGATTCGACGAAGAGCATGTTGTTGGAAAGCTCTCTTGAACATCGCGAAATCGTACAAACTTTCAGAAGATTATTCAAGTGTTCAGTGAGCCGGAAGCTGTGGATTCCTAAATACTTTGAGCTGCAACAAACATCTCATTAAAATAATTCAATATTATAAGAATTATGCTCACTTCAATTCCTCGGACTTAAATTAGGACTACATTGCGATTCATTTTTAAGAAATTTCTAGATAACATTAAAGATTTCATGGATGACATCAAATTGACGGGCCTTGAGTTAAAAATCCAACCCTCTCTGTAGTAGAATGGTTATAACACGATCCCCAACCTCAACAATTACAAACATGACACAACGATAGAAACACAACTGTCATCACTTAAAGCCCGCATACGATTTATGACCTCGACTGAGCCTCTCTCGGAACCAGTTTCATCGAATCACTGCACAGTCGCAAAACCTCGAATGAGAAAAAAAAATTAAACCCACTCAACCCGCCCGTTTCAAGTTCACGATTATCTCTCGGAACCTATCATCGCCTAAATTAAACGCACCGCACGCGTGTGCGTGCGGCTCCAGAAAAAAAAAATCGCAATCGCGCGCCGTCTGTCTCGCCGAGAAAACTAAGTCACTGTGCCAAACGAGACCCTAAAGCAAACCAAAAAAAAACTCGTTCCAGCACCGAAACGCACAATCCGTTCTTTTTTTACGCAAACGAAACCGAAAGTGCGTGTGTAGAATATCGCGAAAAAAAACCGACGCACCGTCGCCGAAGCCCCGAAAAAAAAAATTCGCGATCAAAACATAACCTTGAAACCGGCAATTCGCAACAAACGCATACTTGCTTACGCAACATCTCATCCGAGTCGCTGCCTGCCGAAAAAAAAAAACGAAAATACGCAACCCGCGTGGACGCACTTTTTGTCCAAATCAATTCAATCGAGCCCTGAGTTTGCAAAAAAAAATATTCGCAAAGCGACCGCGTCGCCGCGTTCTTCTAATCGCGCTCACCAATACACCAATACTCGCCGGAAAAAAAACGGTGATTAGACGAAGAAGAAAAAAAAAGCAGAACACGCTCGTGCGTCTGTCTCTCTAGGCTCGGATGCGTGTGCGTGGTGTATGCGAATTAGAAGAGGGCAACCGACGAAAATCCACCGCTTGCTGGGGTGAAGAATTCAGCTCGGAACATATTCAAAACGAGCGGACGCGTAAATGTTTAGAAGATTTCATTTTTTTTTCTTATTATTTATTTATTTCGGCAGGTCTCTCAGTCAGTCAGTCAGTAGCTGAGCGAACGGGGAAGGGGTGAAGGAATAGAGGATCGTTGTTTTTTTTTTTGAATCGTTTGATTCGCACTCGCAGATAAAAGACTCTCTAACGAGCTTCGGAATGGGTTTGGGTTCTTTGCGTTTTTGAGATGGTGTGCGCCGGGCTGAACTCTAGGATGACGAAGAAGAAGGCACGCGGTTTTTTTTTGGCAACCGCCGATGGTCCTCGTTGATGTTGGTTGCCAAGGCGAGGAGAGAAAAAGAGAGAGAGAGAGAGGGACGAAGAGGGAGAACAGGAAGAAGACCTGTTGCGGTTGCGGAGCCGTCTCTAGGTTTTTAGAGAGGCGTTTAGATGCGCGAGTGCGTGTACGAGTGTAGTGGTGCGAAGTTTAGCGGTTGCGTTTTTACGGATATTGAAGGACCCCGCTGGCGGTGGCAGTGGCGAGCGGCGGGGCGTTGGGGTGAAACGGGATGTGTGCAAATTTTATGCTGCTTATTAAAATTCGGCGTCGGTTCGATCGGGTGAAGATCGTCTGTCGTTTTCCTTTCGCTTGCTGGGTCTCGGGCCTGAACTCGTTTGGTATTCTAGGCGGGATGGAGCAATTGACGACAAAGTGGATGGAAAAATGAGTTAATGTGGCGGCTTGTTGGACTGTTCAGGGTCGCTTCGGTGGGACTGAATGTTTGCTGAACTTGTCAGCCGGGTGATAAAATCCGTTTGGAAACAAGATGGAACTAGTTTTGACTAATGATCGAGTGGGCCGCCACTGCCATGGCAGGGGGGGTTACACGTGTTTTCGGACTTGGCCATCAAACGGAATCTGGTTCAGGTTCGTTCAACTCGGCGAGAACTTTGATTGATTTTGACAGGATGATTTGTCGGGTTTTGGAACTTCAGAAGATGTCTTATCTGTTTCGCGCTAGCGCAACGTGTCCCAATCGGGCAACCCTCGACTGTAACTGTCCCAATTTCGCACGCATCGCAAAACCGAGACTCACGCACCCATTACGCAATTTAAACCAATTCCGCGTCCAAGCTCGGGGGAGAAACTGTGTCAAGGCCGAATTCATTCGAGAGCCAGAGTTCGGGGAATCCGCCAAACAAACAAACGCCGCACGCACAATCTCAGGGTCGCGTCGAAAACCAGCCAATCAGGAATGGAAGGAGGTGAAGATGCCCGAACGAGAGAAGAAAAAAAAACGAGAGAGACGTGCGTACGGTGCGTAGACGCACACACATCCAGGCCGACGTGAGTGGCTTTGGGTGTGACTGTGAGTCGTAAACGCAGGTGTCCGACCCGGCGGAGATCTTCTTGCGAAATTCTGGAGCGGGGTGAAAAGGATTCGGTGGATGGGGAAGGTGCCTGGGACAAGCTGTCTGCGAAGTCGTAGAAGTGCGTGAGGTAGAAAAAATAATGGAAATGATAGCGAGAGTGACCGAACCACTTCCTGAGGTATGTTTTTTCTGAGTTTTTTAGGAGCCCAGGATCCCACGAAGAAGTTACGCAATCGATGGTTGGAATGGCTCATACCTGACCTGGGTTTTTGCAGTGATTTTTTGTTTGTTCGAAAACCTTGGATGTCTGCCTAAGATCAGACGTCCAAGGTTTTCGAATGTTTAGAGGAAAGTTTTCATAATGATGTTGAAAGCCGGTGCCGGTGGTGTAGTGGTAAGCTTGACAGCTCAGTGGGTCTGGTTTTAATCCCAGTCGAGGTCGGTGAAATTTTTCTGAGGCCCAAAAAAAATCTGGACACGTCTTCCTCCGGACAAGGAAGTAAAACCATTGGTTCCGGTCCTGTGTTGATGAGTGTGAGAGTGGAGGTGCCTCCCTCTGGTGGCGAGCTAGCCTAAGACTGGAATCCAGCTTAATACGGAATGAAGAAGAAAATTGATTTTGTGGAGTTCTGGGAATTTATTAAGCTTAAATTAAATTCTAGGGAGTAATTCATTTCATTTCTGGTGACTGACCACTAATTCGTCAAAATCGAAAATTATAGGCCTTAAGAAAATTTGCCGTAATAAAGTTTTTTTTTATGAATTTTACATGTACCAACGCATCAAATCGTCCACTTAAAGAACAGACAAAGCCAATCGATGATAAGTAAAAGGATTTATCATGTTGACCGGTGACTTAGGAGAGTGTCTATTACGGTTTGTCTATCAATCAATCTACGACCTCTCATGTTCTCTTAGAATAATCCATTGTATGGAATTTGAGTTTTTAATGAACTGCCTATATTTTTTTCGGATGTCTTCAGAGGCTTAGAGGCCATTTAGAACTATTACGTCGTCCGTGAAGTTCTCTATAGAAATTAAACTAAAGCCGTCGGAAGTAGCCTAAATGTAGAATTCGAAACCGCCAAAATAAATCTATCCAATTCACGATTTTTGAAAAGATGCAGGAGTACTTTCCAGCTCGATCTGAATATCTTCACCGACTCCATAGAAAGAACCCTGAAGAAGTGAACTGAAATCGGTGGTTTAGTAGTAGAATATACTAGAAATTCTAGTTTAGATCTAAAGAAAACAAATTATGAAAATCATCAGGAAGCTCTAGAAATTCATCTGAACTCAATCCACACGTAAATCAAGAAGATATTTCACTAAGATCTAAACGAAGTTGACAAGGACTACTACTAGAAGAATGGCTGTAAATTTGTAAACAACCCGCGAGAAGAGGTGTAGAAAAGTGCATCGAAATCTTCGGACAAAGCTTGTATAAACTAGAGGAAGACTACAGGCAGATCATCAATAAGTCTATGACGCCTCTCTCATAGGCACTGGTAATGCAGTAGTAACAGTCTACTTAAGTTGAGTTTGTAAACTACACGGAAATAAATCCGTGCTCAGATCCGTGAACTGTAGTTATGAATTCGAGAACAAGCAAAAATACACCGTGAACTGAATCACGCGATCATGAACAAAAACACGTTTAAAGGTAAAGATCCTGAAAACGTGAACTAAATCACGATCCATTTTTATTTCCCGGGACGCTTTTGTTTCTGTGTAAGCAGAATTTGTAATTTTGTAAAATGTGGCGTATTTTTCTGAACGCTTAACTATCTGAGGTAAGGCGAATTTTGCTGGAACTTTGATAATGTTCCACGAACCATGCTTCCAACTTAAACAAAGATTTGTGGACAAAATATCACAAAATCGTGGATCACTGACTCCACGAGTACTACGAGCTTTGCTGAGCTCTAGATTTTGCTGAAACTACTCTGATGAAGTTATGCGAGTTTTGCAAACCTTACTAAAATTTCTATGAACTATTCTGAAGCGCTTCAAACATTGATGAAATGGATAATGCCAGGTTTTGAAGCTTCGAAACAGCAAATCATTTTGTTTATGCAGTGTTACAAAGCTTTTAGAAGTTCTATGAAGTTTGCTGAAGTTTTTCAATTCATTAGAGTTCAACATTACTGAAGTTATCTTATTTATGCTTTATTTCTGATAACTTTGCTGAATTCAGGTATACTTCGCTAAAATTTAGCTTACTTTTTCAACTTACTGAATTTCTACTGTACATACTGAAGCTCTGGGTAAACTTCATTGGTATTCTCCTTTTACTTTAAGTTAAGTTCGGTGAATTCTCCTAAAATTGTTTGAAATTTTAACATTTTCAAGTTGAATGCTTTTCTTTGGAGGATTATATGAACATTTTCGAGTATTACTTTGAGCTTCTCTGATAATTTCGTTTGAACTACTACGAACAGTACCTATTTCGGGAAGTGTAGTTGACTTCCTCTGACGGTTCTACAATTCACGTGGGGATGTTTAGTTAACTTCTTTGAGTTGAAGGTTTGAAAACTTTGCTAGAGGTCTGCTAACTTTATTGAATTTCAGTAAACTTTGCACTACAAGCAGAACATATCGGACATTCTAAGAAGTTTGCTAAAGTTTGTCAAATTGTATGAAACTCTGCCAACATTGATACATTTTTACAGAATTTCACTGAAGGTCCTCGAAGTTTGCTGCAGTTCTGCGTTGCTTAGGCTCTGTAAACTTGAACTAAATAAATCTGGACATGACTCAAACCTAGAAAGAAGTGAATAAAAAAAATCTCTGGCAAACTTTTGTAGCATTGTGAGGACGTTTCTGAAGTTTTGTAACTTTCGCTAAAACTGTGCTTTTCTGAGGTCAACTGTAAATTGTACTGTTAGCGGCGTTCCAAGTGTTTCCGAACATATCCAGAGCGGCGTCGCAGGAATGTCTAGACGAAGGACTAGTGTTGCTGCCGAAGCCAGGAAAGCCTCCGTCAGATCCAGCATCGTATACGTTGATGTTCGCTGGATACACTCGGAAAGCGCTTGAAGAGGACCATCCTGAACAGGAATGAACCTGAAATTTTCGAAGTGTTAACATGGTTTATGGTTCTCAACTAAGTATTACAGAAGCCCTTGCACAGTTATTAATTGTCAGTTTTCAACTATTTCAAAGTCAAAATTGGTAAATTTTGTTGCAAGCATAATGACATTCTATGCCCAAAAATGTCGAGAAAATAATCAATCTGGAACCTTTTCATCGACTAGCCTAGCGAAAAATCGACCCCGTTTCATATGACTTGGTAAACCGTGCGCTTACAGACAGAGTTATCTGAGGCCTCTGAACTAGGAGTTATAGCTAAAACTCCAAGGGATGCCTCTCACCGCACTCAGCGTTTACAACCTTCAACACATTGATTCCTCTACGGCCAGGACACTTGTACTATGCACGTGGAAGATCAACTTTGGTGTACTTAATTACATGGTGCTGCGTAAGATGCTGGATTCTATATGGGGAAGTCGAATGAATCACAAATTCCATGAGTTTCTGGAAGAACCTTCCATCGTTCACACCACTAAAATTGGTCGACTACGATAGCCTGGGTATATCGTAAGGATGTCAGATAACAGCCAGCTATAAATGGCATTCGAGAATGATTCAACCTGGCTTATCCGCAGACTGCATGGCTATTTAAATGCACCCAAGGATAGTATAATTTCGAGACGACTTCTGTGCACAGCCAACCCTGCTCTATGGGCTGGGTTTAAGCTTAATTATAGCCTTAGGCAACATTTACTAAGGATCAAACCTGTACAAGACCTTCTCATTGTTATGTACAGGATTAACTTAGAATAAATGCTAACAAAAGCTTAGAATTCTGAGTAGTCGTGGCTCGTCCGCGTGTTCAACTTGTTCTTTGAACAGGTAGTCAGTTGTTCCTCGAAATTTTAGGATGATGTTGAAAAAAAAACATCATCGCCATGCCACACGCAAAACCTATTCCATTTCTCTAGTGAACCATTACATCATACCTATAAGTTGCACATTTCTCTAATAGCCAAGGATTAAATTCACGTAAAAGAAATCTATGCGAGAGCTTGATTTTTAGGTAATTAAGGCGAAGTAGTAGTCAGTCGTTCAATGAAGTGTGTAGATTGTGTTACTTAATTGGAATGATGTCACCAAGTTCAACTATTTTATAAAATTTAACTTCATTAAGAAATATGTTTCGTTTGAAAATTTGACGCTGAAAATTGATGGAATTTGTTTGAGATAGTTCCAGTATTTGGCTCCACTTGATCTTTAAAATTGTTAATACTTCCACTTCAAACATATATAAAAGGAGAATTACTGCTTACCTCTTAGCCAATAAATAAAAAATTCGGAAGTCTGCACATTGTAGACGAAATACGCGTATCTGTCGAAGATGAGCAAAGGTAGTTGGAATTAAATGGAAGATACTAATTTTTCTTCTAATTTCTAGTTAAAAAAATCGGTCTTATCCTAGTAAATGCAGTATCAACCTTTTTTTTCATATAAAAAAGGGAAGTTCTGTGGATCGATTGCGAATAAACGCCTCATTAAATGACTGAAGAAATGCGTTCTGCTGCTTTCCGTGATCATTTGTAAGTTTTTAGTCATTTTGAAGACCATTGTTGGCTTATGTTAAATGATTTATCAATACTATCAAAGCATTTGTTAATGTAATTAAATGCAGTCGTTTCAAAAGTTTAGCTTACTAAACAGTAAAACGCCTCTGATTCTGACCATTGTTGAGTTCGATAATATTCAAAACACGCTAAGAATTAGTCAACCAAAAACGCCAATTTAATTTGCTACAAATCCTGTGAAAAAAAAATATTAGTAGTACCACGCAAAATTTACTTAGAATTCTGAACAAATCTACACGAAATTTTCAGTAGTATTTCCTCGCTATTCTGAACAATAAATTACTCTGACTTCGCCAGCATCACAGCAGACGAGAATTTATCAATTTTGCTGAGGATTTTATAAAAAATATTATAGAAACTAAGTCTTCAAGAATATTTGCTAAGAATCCTAAGGAAATAAGCCATAGTAAATCGTGAGAAATACATATATACATAGTTCAATACATTATCCTGAGTTTATTAACAATCTTGGCTATCAACAGCTTGGAATTCTCAGAAAAAAAAACATCTTTGATCTCGAATTGAATATCCTAAAAATTCTCAGAATAATTGTCTGAGCTGTGAGCAACATTCGCAAGAATCAGGGCAAGGATGGCGTTTGTCCTACGTATGATTCGTCTTACTCCGTTTCCTTCCTCCCCATAAAGCCTCTAATACTGGTGTAGTATTTTGAAAACATTCTGACTAGGATGTCTCCAAATCTTGAATATGGAACTCAAGAAACTTCGTACACAATTTCTGCAAAAATCAGAAGTGTTCGTTATTCAGTGATTCCAATGATTCTCGAAGTGAAATTTGTTCAAAACTCTAGGAAGGTGTGTTCCAAATTTGGTGACAAAATAGTTCAGAATCGTAAGTGTAATTCATCTGGAATTAAAATTGCAACATATTTGCAATTCGCTTAGAATGTTGAGGAAGATTTTCTCGAAAAAAAAGTATAAAATTGTGGTGAAAGTTTGTTAAAAATAAGTTACCTAGTTGATAGACTAGAAATCAAAATTGAATTCATCAAGAATCCTGAATTCACAAGGATTCGTGTACGGGGACACCATTAAGCTCGTCACGCTTTTAGAGAGCAAGGTGGGAGGGAGATGATGGTAAGAGTTTTGGAAACGATCCGTGAAGAAATTCTTCAGAAGAGGAAGATCTTTTGTAAGTTAAAATAATTCCTACTAGAAATTAATAGACTGTACTCTCGCGTTTTGACATATTGCAGAAGCTAACACATCAAGTGGCTATGGAAACCGTTGTTCGTACGTTAACTTATTGTCGAACAGAGAGAAAACATCGAACATTCAACGAAAACTAAGTAGATTTAGACGAGGTTGGACATCTTTTGCATAATTGGAATGGACTCACCGAAATCTAGTATTTGATGAAATTTAAATGCTTTCCATTTTTCTTCCAAACATTTGAGAAACTTCTAACAGCTATGGACGCGTCAGTTCCAACAATTCGGTTGCCTACTTCTGCTTGCCACTTTAGAAGACATTTTTGAATTCTCAGTGACCTTGTGGCCCAAACGTGGCTTTTTTCGTATGATTTTATATTATATTAGCTTAATTGATCGCAGCCTTTTTGCAGATTTAACTTGATAAAACTTTCGATTACGAAGCGATTCTGATCCTGAAAAATATTCACACACAATGTCGAACAATCAACGCTTACAATCCTGAGTAACATACGCTTAAAAGTAATCATATTATTAAAGTGGATTCTGTACTCTTCAGAGGGTGCGAAAAATCAATCTTAAATTTGAATTGACGCGCAATTGCACGCTAGCGAATCAATTGTCGAATATCCCGTCAGAACCGCACCTGTGCCACAATTTTTCACCAAGAAACTTGGTTTAAGGTTGCTTGTGTCCAGTTTCTCGAGCATCCTACAATACCGAAAAGGTTTTGGACTTGAATTGGTCTAACCACTAGCGCTCCCCTGCGCCATGCTTTTTGCAGCTCTGGGCATTTTAGAACATTTACTACACATCACACGTACACTTTGAAGATACGTTCGTACAAGAAACCAAGAAATCTTCGTCCTTGTGCTGAAAATACTGAAAATCATCAGCATTCACTACAGAAAATTGAGAAGTCTCGGTTAGGATTTCGAGTGACATTCGCCTCGAGTGCCCGGATCACCATCAGCTAAAAATCCTGGTTTTGGTTTCCAAAGTCCTGAGCAGTATGATTCAAAATTTTGCACCAAATTTGCTTGAAATCACGAATCACGGATCTAATGGGTGGTTAGTAGAATTCCCTCTAAAATTCTAGGCATCCTTTCTACTTTATTATTTAGAAAGTGGCAGAAAATCTATTCGACAGTCTGTGGACGACGAAACATGTGTACTCAAAGACTTAAACTAAAGGAACGCCGTTGTTGTGTATTTCTGGACAAAAGTGTCCGAATTCCGATGAAGTAATTATGTTGGAAGGCCATATGTAGTTGTTAAATTAAATAAATAAATAAATAAATAGAGAAGTGATGGGCTCTAGTTAAGCGTAAACTCTTCGAAACTAAGACGAAAGCAAATGGTACCGGTGAGGTTCAGAGAAGATGGAGAATCGTCACGGTGTGCGTATCCAAGGATACCGGAAGGACTCTGATGGCGGGTGTATAACAGAAAGTTCAAGAATATTACAGAAAGAAAGATTAACGAAATTTAACGTTGCAAGCCTGTTCACGCTCAGCTGTCCACTCTCAGAAACTGGTGAAGTATTTTCACTAAGTTCTGAGTAGGATTTCTTCAAAATCTCGAATATGATTCTTTAGAAATTCTGAGCCGATTTTCAAAGAGTCTGGAGGTGTTCATGGTTCAGTTCAGTTTCCAATGACTCTCGAGAGAAATTGTTTTATAGCTGGGTTAGCTTAAAATTTGGAACAAAAATAATTCAGAATCCTAGATGAAATATATTCTTCAACACCAGTTATCTTCTGGAATAAAATTAGGAACATATGTTCTTCTTAAAAACTGCTCAGAATGTTTGCAAAACAAACTCAAATTCATGAGTAAAATGCGAAAAAAAAGTTCATAAAAATCAAATAATAAATTTCGAAAATCCAAAACGAATTTCCTGAAAAATTCCTACGAAAGATTTACATAGCAAATTTACTCCCACTTCATAGCAGATTTCCTCCAGGATTCTCCAAGAATCTTGGTCAGTGTCCGCTCTGAATCTTGAGCAAGATGTATTTGGAATCTTTTGAAATAATTCTTCTTAAGTCTAGACAAGATTTTACTCTAATGTTTCTCGCGTGAAATTTGCCCAGAACTCTTAAAGAAGGTAGCTTTAAGCAATCTAGAACGCAGACTCCTGAGTGATAAACGGTTTTCTGGAATTAAATCCCGAAAAACGCTAACCGCCTTCAAGTCAAACACAAATTTCAAACTGTTCCAAACCGCCGCCAAAGTGAATCCGTCAACGGTCCTTATACCTGGTCCCTTAATCCAGTAAAAAAGAAATATCCTAATACACTTCTACTTCTCCCTCGTGTTGAAACTTCAAACTTCTTCTACCCAAACGAAAAAAAACTCGCTTCCTCTTCTTCCCGACATCTATAAAAGGCCATTCTCTATTCCTTTCCGGCAAAACCCCATCATCCGAATTTCGGACAAAATTTTGCGAACCCCCTCTCGCACCAGGAAAAAAAACACCGTATATTATTACGCTTTCTGGCACCGACCCTCCTCTACCAGCTCAGTTCATTAATTTGTCGGTTGTGCGGAAAACGCAAGGTTTCCCGTTCTTCCTCCTGCATTCCCCACTCGACACCCCGCCAGTCAGGGGCCCAGATCTATTCAATCAAGAGGGACGACGGGATGGAGTGTTTTGTTTCAAAGCTGCCCCTTGACTGTACCCGAAAATTTTAAAAAAACGCAGAAAAAAAAGCCCACTTCTTCGGAACCAACAACTCCCTTTTTCGCATTTCCACAAAATTCGGCAGTTTGCGTTTTTGTTTTTTTTTTTTGCGAACCCCCGAAAAAAAAAGAAACCCGTCACGCATACCACTAATAAACCGACCGAGCTCTCTAATCTATTGCTACACACAAATTTATAATAATAATAAAAATGACAACGATCTCCGAGCGTCGTCGATTCGAAAAGGGGGGGGAAGCGGGCACGGGGCGAGCAGCAGGGTCACCACACACATTTTTGCGAACGTGTATAACCGCCGTCCGCTTCCTCGTTTGTCGTCGTCGTCGTCGTCGCACGGGTTGGCGGACACGAAGAGAGGAAATGGATGGAACCATGGAGAACGAGAGCGCCGTGCGAGAGAGAGAGCGCGTAAATGTGTGTTTGGCAATTCGGTGATCATCATTTGGGAGTGATCGGATCGGATCGGAGCAAACGAAGGAGGAAAGACATCGTCTCCTAGATGACGCCGAAGGCGCGATCCTCGACTAGTTTTAACTTTGGAATCTGCGGAGGGATTAGATTGTTGTTCCACTTTTTTTTAAAGGTATTCCTGTTGCTGCTTAATTTGTTGCACCAATTAAGTGATTGGTTTCTTTTTAATGATTTCTTTGTCTGGGGTTTCTAGGCAGATTGATGGGTTGCCCGAATCGAAATTGTTTGGATGGTAATTTTGATGATTCTGAATGATTTAAGAAAATGCAAGAAGTCAGATAACAACAATATACGAATTAGGCTAATGTTTTTCAGTAAGCAAAAATCAGTTTGACAGTTCATGTTGAATGCAACGCCATTGGGTGGCAATATTTTAGCCCGGGTTGCTTTGATGGGTGTCAATGCGAATTCTTCATTTCTCTAAGGATGAGGAAAGAGCCGTTGTAGCATTAAGTAGCCAAAAAGAGTTTCAATCTTCGAATCCAGTTTTGTGGCGAAAGGGATTTCCATTTTGGAATCTTAGTGGAGTCAATCAGGCATGTTTTTGCCTTTGAGATAACAATCAACATTTTGTCTCACTCTTCTCGGGTTTGGGTTTGCGTCTTCATTCGGGACGGCTGGTCTCATGTGTTCTTCTGTAATTGGTTCAAATCGTTTCTACAAAGAAATTCTACGTTTGATTCATTATCACTTCTAGTTTTTTTAGACTGATCCAATTTGCTCGCATAAAACGAACTGCGTCCAAATTGCTTGTAAAAGGAACGATTCGACTTCAAAGGTATTACGTTTTGGCAACATGGGAAATTTACCTATTCTAGGAAAGCTAAGCATAGTTGTTGCCTTGTGGAGTTGCCTCGTTTACATTGATTTGTTCCATGATCCTCCGTCTACTAAAATCGTCAGAATAATCCAGAACGTCTTGAAAGTGTTTTTATAAAGCGTCAAAATTCTCATGTGAGTGTACCTATGGTTGGCAGCCTGTTTTTATTCAGCGATCGTTCCGTAAAAAAATATGGCTTAACGAAATAGCTCATTCTATTTTAAAGATAACCAAATTGAAGCTTCATCTAGGTTATCGTATTCAGTGAAGTGCTTTGATGGACGGATATACAGATTATACAGAAAGAACTTTGTAGGCGACAATTAGGCTCGATAGTTTATACACTCCAAAACTTCTTATTCCTTTTCTTTCTTTATTCGGGCGAGTTTCAGTCACCCTGAGGCACCCTAAGTAGTCACAACAGCATCCCTATTGTTGGTATAAATCGGGTCAAATCGGAATGTGGTTGTAATACTCAAATAGTTCGCAAAACGTCACACAAATTCAGCGCGTGTTTTGCCCATCATGAAGACGGCATCAAAGATTACAGAAGACGGTTTCTAGCTACTCATCATCAGTCGCAGGAACTGGAATATTGATTTCGTAAAATTAAGGCGAAAAGCCGACTGAAAAATAGCTTTCTTGAGCATGCCGAGTTTGTGATTTTTTATCAATTTTGACGTCTTTGCTAGGATTTTTTCACCAGTTTTCTAAATTAGTTATCGCATCTTGAAGAAAGACTCACTTTTGTACAAACGAATATCAAAAGATCTGAAAATTCTCCATCTGAGGATTAATGTTCCAGGATTCTAATAATAAAAAAAACCCTTCTGGAGTCAGTTTCAAGATGAGGATGCAAAACGATTATGATAGACTTTTTCATATTTTCATAACAACGATTTCAGGCACTTCCGGTGGATATTTCAACCATCCCTGACCCGTGATGTCCAAGAATGATTCACAAGGCTAAAGAATGAATTGTTGGCAGATTCTTGAAATTCTGATTCTAGCCGCTCTAAATCGGATATACTCGAGATCGCCGAAGTCGGAACGTCGTGTTCTGAAAGTTATTGCAGAAATGGTAATGTAGCACTGGGGCACTAAATACTGCAAAAACCCAGTTCCTATAACTCAGTAGCTTCGTCATAAACGCACAGCTCAACACATATTGATTGGGATAAATAAGCGAATATGGTAAAAACCAAAATCAAAATCAAACTCAAATTTATATTTTCTTCGTTTTGCTGCGCTTTCTGCTCCTATTTTCTGATTGGCCAAGCTGACAGCCAATGCCAAAATATACTTAAAAAGGGTCACGGCACAATAAACGATGAAACTTTGCAGAAATCGAAGTATCGGATGAAATCGTGAAAAATCATCAATTATTTTTCATAGCGGTGAGTTCAAAACTGGTCGATTGGAAAGAGATGTGAATCGTTTATTAAATCCGATAATTTGGTTAAATCGGATTTCTTCTGAATTTTTTGGACAACGCCATCAATGCGGATTAAACGCCATTTTTTTCTTCTAAATTTGAGATAATCCGGAAGAGTCGCGCCCCTAGCTTCGACCTATCCAGCCGATTCATTTTGGCGTAAGCAACATGATAGGTGATTGCATGTCGTAGCAGACTTGACGAATGCGACAAATAATATGTCACCTGTCATGTTGATACACCAAAATGAATCGGTTGGATAAAGGGTGATACGGTCAAAATTTGGTCAAGGGAAAACGCGTGTAAATCGGTGAAATCGTTTATTTAAAAATCAAATTAAATTTCCTTTTCAAGTTCAATTAGTATAAAATTCAGGAAAAATATTCAGTTAGGTTTCCGCTTTTCAATCCAATTGCCGGGCCTCACGCTTGACCCTGCCATCAGATTTTGTACAGCCACCTTGTCCACCTTCTTCACCGCAGAAAGCCAGTTTGCCTTGAACTGCTGCTCGTCCTTAGCAGTTTTTTGGTCTTCTTTAGGTTCCGCTTGACAATAGCCAGTATTTCTCAATTGGGCGGAGCTCTGGCGTGTTGGGAGGGTTCTTGTCCTGGGAACCACCTGCACGTTGTTGGCGGCGATACCACTCCATGGCTTTTACCGTATGACAAGATGCCAAATCCGGCCAAAACAGTACGGAACAACTCGTGTTTCTTCAGGAAAGGCAGCAGACGTTTATTCAAACACTCTTTCACGTAAATTTCTTGGTTGACTAGTCCCGGAAGCTATGAAAATGCGCTTTTAAGCCACAGGTACAGATGGCTTGCCAAACCAGATATTTCTTGCGAACTTTGACAGTTTCGTGTGCTTGAAAATATCTGCTACCTTCCATCCTTTGCCGTGAAAACTCCTGTCCCGGAAGCTGCATGTAGTCGGCTTTGACGTAGGTTTCGTCGTCCATTACCACGCAGTCAAACTTCGTCAGCATCGTCGTGTACAGCCTCCGGATCGCGCTTGGCCGTCGTATTTTGTTTATCATCGCGATTTGGAGTCACTACCTTCTTGTAAGTCGATAGTCCGGCTCGTTTTTTGCTCGATGCACGGTTGTAGACGATACATCCAGCTTATTTGCGGCATCTCGGAGAGATAGGTTAGGGTTTCGCTTGAAACTACCGGCAACTCTCTTTGCCGTCTCAGCGGCTTCCGGTTTTCGATTTTCCCCCGATCCAGACTTCCTGGCTGTCGACAAATGTTCCCCAAACACTTTAATTACATTTGTAACGGTTGATTTGGCAACTTTTAGCGATTTTGCCAACTTTGCGTGCGAGTAGCTCGGATTTTCGCGATGCGCGAGCAAAATTTTGATACGCTGCTCTTCTTGCTTGGACGGCATTTTGACAACTGAAGAGTGAATTCCATAATCAAAATAGGAGCAACATTCTACACACACACACCTTCCAAATGAAGGGTGTTCAGGTTTTTTAAATGCAAAATTGAAAGAAATACGTCAAGTTGATATTGACCAAATTTTGACCGTATCGCCCTTTAGCAGTACCTAGTGGATGGAATCATTATTTAACATATTATTTTAAACGCCACCTTTCCAGCCGCTCAGTCGTGAATTACAGAAAATTGGTTGAGTTTTGATTCAATCTGGCTACTATCCGGAGGATTTCATCCTTCTATCGCGTATCACATATATCTGTATCAGATACTTGAGATACAGATGATAACAATATTGCTTGCTCACTAGCACCACCTAGTGGTTGACTTGCGAACTGAACATATAATTTATATATTTCCAATATTTCCATCTTCTAGTTCTGAAGATACTTGATATACAGAAGTTCAAACATTTTTTTCTGAACAGAATTGTCAAAAAAAATCCACTCTTCTAGGTGTGCAATCTTTTGAGGTATCAAAATTAAAAAAAAAGGTCACTAGAACCACCTAGAGATTGAATTTAGAATTATCATCTAGAGAACCATCCCAAAAAGTTCACCCTTTTAGTTATTCAGATAGTTGAGTGAATTTTGATTCAATCTGGCTATAATCAGATAGCCCTCGATTTACTTACCTGAAGATTTCATCCTTCCGTTTCCCCAGGTTCGTTACAAACAGCAAGTTCAACATTGTTTGCTCACTAGCGCCACCTAGTGTATGAGTTTTAGAACTACCTAGAGTAAGATAGCCTTTTTTTTTTTTATTATAGACCTTTTAATAATTATTCGGGTCTTTCAAGATGGTAATTACAATGAATTTTCACTTTAATATAATGCACTTTAATCTTGTCTGTTTTCCTTTAGTTGATTTTGGCTACCATCGGGGTCATCTTTTGTCTTCTCGTTGATTGTAAGAGCCTTTGATTTCCAACTTGCAAGTACTTATTCAATGATAGCATCAATTCATAAGGTTCATGTGATACAAAATTCAGCTCCGCCCATAGTTGAATTCCGGATCGAACTGGTTACTATCCGGCTCGGGTAGCCTTTGAGTATTATGAAGAACTTTTCCGAAGATTCCAACCTTCTAGCTCATCAGGTTCTCGGGATGAGAGTAGCTCAAGCATTCTCCTTTCATGACTACCCGAGCAGGAGAGAACAGCATATGAATACCTGATTTTGATCTTGATAACTGGCCTTGGTATAAAAGAGCTCAGATTAAGATGTAAACTACCTAAGCTAAATACCCAAGATTTGCAAGCAAAATATCTCTCGAATAACAAAACTTGGTATTTTGAATACCTGGGAATACCCGAGAAGTACTCTTTTGGTATTGTCTTACCTCCATTTCCCGAGCAGGATTGAATAACTCGATAACTGGCCTTGGTATTTAGGAGCTCAGATTAAGAGGTAAAATACCTGAGGATAATACCATAAAATTGTTCCCACAATGTTATGCGAATATCAAATTGAGGTAAGACAATACCAAAATAGTACCTCTCAGGTATTCCCAGGTATCCGAAATAACAAATTTTAGTTTTCGAGAGATATTTTGCTTGCAATTCTTAGGTATTTTACCTCTTAATCTGAGCTCTTTTATACCAAGGCCAGTTATCAAGATCAAAATGAGGTATTCACATGTTATTTTCTCCTGCTCAGGTTAGTAGTCGCATAACATCAATTTTATGGTATTATCGTCAGGTATTTTACCTCTTAATCTGAGCTCATAAATACCAAGGCAAATTATCAAGTTATTAGGTTCTGCTCGAGTAGCCAGCACTGTTGTGTTTCTACCTGTACTAAAGAATCCATGAAATGTTTTATAATTGCGCTGTAATATATGAAAGAGAGCAAGAGAGGAGAGAATCTCTCATTGTTAGATTCGCTCTATTGAAAAAAAAAAAAAAAACTAGAAATACGCTTTCAGTTTGGCTAATTATACTTCAAGCACATCAGAATACCTACTAGAGACATTAAAGATACATCAATTACAATTACATACTTTGAGTGCTGTGAAATACATTCCTATTTCGATTTGAATACAGTTAAATACATTTTGAGTGAAAAAGAGTAATTTAAATACTTAAAATACCGATGGATTCTTCTGCAGTTATAGATTTTGATACTAAAAATACATTGTTATTACAATCAAATACTTTTAGTTTCATAAGATACATTCGATCTACTTTCTACTTTTCAATACTTTGAGAACAATTGAATACACATTAAATCCAATTCAATACTTCGAGAACCATATAATATGTGCAATGTTTTTTAAGTTCCCTTAAATATATCTTCACTACATTTTACTTCCTAAATAATAAATAGAAATATTTCATTACAGTTTAAGTACCTTGAAAACAATTGAGTACATTTTAAATACCTTTAAACATCAAACACACAGCACGGTATTATAAGACCATTCACTTAAATAGAAAATCACTCAGCCTTTCCATTATGATGCCTAATCTAAATTTGTCAAATTTAGCGAGAAAATTTAGTTAAAATTGGTAACTTGAATAATGCTCTACATTGACAGAACCCCAGATGATTATGTCCAATATTAACTTTACCATATTTAAAAAGATTTATTTTTGGACCTCGGTTTTGACCCAATAACATTCAACTCAATATGAGTAGACCTAGCAATATCGTGTAGGTAGAACTATTTAAACGCTCAAAACACATTCTGTTTCATTTGTATTGCTGGCCTTTTTTTTCACGGAAAAGTTACTCGATTTGCGTAAAAATTGGATCCACTTTTTACGAAAATTGAGTTACATTTCTGTGTGAGTGGAAGAGAAAGGAATACTAGAACTCTTCAAACACTTTCAAGTATTTCAAATACATTTGAGTTCTTTCAAATATCATTAAATACTACTAGTTACTCAAAATACTCATGAAATACTTTTAAGTATTTCGAATACTCTTCAAATACTCTTTAAGTAGCGTAACCATTTTCCAATACTTTTGATTACTTTGAGTTCCTTTAAAATTCTTTTAATTATTTTAAATAATCTAAAGTGTTTGTAAATACTCTGTAAGTAGAGTGAAATCCGATAGTATTTTCAATACGGCACACTCAGTTGAGTGCTCTGCGTGCCCCTCGGGGAGAGGGGATAGGAGTCTCGATGCACCATAGAAACATTTCTTGCCTCCAAATGACCCTCACATGCCAAATTTGGTTCCATTTGCCTAATTAGTTCTGGAGTTATGCAAAATATACCTTTGGATGATTGAAACAACTTTAAACAACTTTAACAACATTAGTTTACATAAGTTTAGCTAAAATAGGAATTTGAACGAATTCCCAGAGTTGTGAAGATGGATTTAATGGATTGATAAAGTTTAGGGGCTATTTCTATCATTTTTTCACAGATTGATATTTGAAAACGAAATAAAATAATTACGTGGAACAATTTCCGATCGATGGGTGCAAAAATGACTGAGTTTTCAGCGCTCAAAATCTTTCATTTTTCCGTCACGTTTCAATATTTAGATTAAGATTAACTTCGAAAATTTGATATTAAATCCAAATATGTTAATTTCACATGTTAACAAAATATATGTGAAGGTATAGAATTAGAATTTATGCTAGTTTCACATTCTGTATCCCAAATGTTATCAAACGAACTAACCTCCAAACTATTTTAACCCCTCGCGCAAATCCCCATTCAATTTCACTTATGCTGCCTCGCGCATATTTGGCCCGTTCTACGCCGATTCCCCCATTGCCCCATGCCCCTCACACTTTTCCCCTCTCCCTTTTCGTGTGCGTACTTGCTTTCACTGATCCAAAACCGCACATGCATTGGAAAACGCCCGGTTGGGGAGGGGGGAGGTATGGAAAGTGAACGTGGGGTCCTCCGATTATCCAATTTTGGGAAGCTGCTGCTGCTGTTGCAATATTTCTTTGACGTCATCGAATCTACATACTTTACTTTCCGATGTAAGCAGATGATTTCGAAGGTAGTCCACTGGAAATTTGCACCGGTTCATTGCCCTTGCGGAAACCCCTTTCGGTTTTCTCCGTGCTCGGGATTATCAGCGCCAACTGTGCTTCTGCTGCTGGGTGATAATTGTTACGAATTTAAACATTCATCAAACGGCCACGCATACTGCGATGGTGATGACCAGCGTTCTCTCGGGGGACAATTTTGCGTGCATCACGTCATCGTCGGATTTTGGAGGGACAAAGCACCACTCGCGGCTGACTGCTGCGGTGCTTCGGTGCTTGGGTGATGATGATGGTGGTGGTGGTGGTCCAATGCCGCTTATCTCTATCTGTGTTCGCGCACGGTTCAAACACCAGCTTGGGGCGAATTTCGATCCGCCAATTTTTGTTTTCGTCTTCCTCTTTGTCGCCGCTTCGTTCGCCGCTGGAGAACCGAAATCAAAGCCGTCTCGTGGTCGCGTCGAGGACGGGGGGCGATGCGAGCGAGTTTTGTTCGGGAGAATGGTGGATGGTCGGGCAGGGGAGGCCGGAGGGTTGACGCACGCGAAGCGAAACAACCTTGACACATAAACGAAATTTGCGAATTTTGTGTATTTTTATCTATGGATTTTGGTGTTCGTGCTCTGTGTGTGATGTGCGGCATATGTGCGAATTTTTTTCTTTGGTCGGCGTCCGTCCGGGTGCGTGTGTGTCGGTGTGTGCGTTCCGCTTGGCTGAAAAGTTCCGTGCTTCGCGGCAAGCGCGTGTTGCTGCGTGCATGATGGGGATCTTGCGATGTGTGGAGATCGGCTGGGAGAGCAGGAGCTTGGTTGGAGGATACGCAACCCAAGTTCATTGTGTTTCGAGTCCGAACGTTCAGCGACGGCGACCAGCCGACGCAGGAGGAAAAGTAAGTAGACGGGCAAATTCGCTCTAGCGGCTGCTGCTGGTGTTGCGAGTGAGCAAAAACGGCATTAGATGATTTTGGCTTTATTGCCGCTTGTTTGACCGAGGGTGGAGGGAGTGATGGTCGCTGGAGCAGGGGGTGGTCAATTGTTGCGAATGATCGCTTCCAAGCTGTTGTTGACTTTGTGTTTGCATTGAACTTGTGATCGCCAAGCGCCGTAATGAGCGGTTGCCGAAGGTTTGCCGTGCAGCGGAGCATATGATCAATGCAGTGCACAGTTGCGTAATGATGTCGATTTCGGCCGACACACCGGAAGGTGACATCATTATAGCATATTGACAGATTTGACAGAATTGACCGATTGGCAGTATTTCAACAAACTAACCTCTTTTTCTTCTATCTCTTGCAGGTAATGTCAGCCACACAAACTCACACACAGCCCCCAATCGTAAGTAACAAGTTCCAACCAAGGATGCCAGATAGTTTTTCAAAATGTCTGTAAAGAAGATTTCAAAATGTCTGTATTTGTCTGTATTGCGGATTTTGTTAATAATTTGCGTGAGGAAAAATAGGTGAAGGGAGTATTTTATTTGGGAACAAGATGAGGAATGGTTATTAGGCAAACAATTCAGTAAACTCATACTCTTCAATACATTTGTTTTGAGAGCCTTTCATTTACTTTTTCTGGTTGTCACTAACTCCCTGAAGAATTTCTCATTTCTTAAGGAGTTATGAGTTTTTCAACTTTACATATATTCTTGAGGGCCTTTAAACGGCTTTTAAAGCCTTTAATTTACGTATGTAATGAAAAGATTTTTTACCGGTAAGTTGATTTTACCGGTTCTGCATACAAATACGCTTCCACCAGGTGGAGCATCCACCTGTTTATAGCTAATCGTACACAGATAGAAAGAAACATTATCTAATGCACGTAAAGAGAATGCTAGGTGTGGCAGAAAATAGTGGGATATTTCATGGAAACTCAAGTCAGATAACGCCTGAATCTAGTTTGTTGCATGCAAGATTGCAAACATTGTTGTATGGCGCATGAAAGATTGCAAAAACATTTCGTTGTTTACGCCTCCTTTCGCTTGGAATGAACGACGAGAAACTTGACGCACTTGTTGAAATTCATTATTTTCTGTGTAGCAACCCTAGTGTGTCCAGAATTGTAAAAAAAAGAGCGGCTGGTAAAAAAACATCCTTTCGGCAAAGGAATGGCGAGACCTACTGTGCGCTGGACCGCAACGACTGGCATGAGACCGGATACTTGACGCCAAATATATCTTCCATTCCAAGTTCCCGAAGAAGTCGCTTCTCTTTCCATCGTGGCTAGTGGTGAACAAGGAGATCTGCAGTACCATGTGCTTACCCGAAGTTGTCGCCTTCATAAAGAAGTATCACACGAAAAGAATGTGATCTTTAGGGTGGACCTGTTCCCGCCAAAAGGAGGAGGATTTAAGGAAAATTTGTTACAGTGAATTATCTTTTGTTTTTTTTTTATTAGTCTATTTTTTAATGCATACGTTTGCTAAATTTTTAAAATTACTGAAGTTCGCTAAATTGATTTGATATACTTAAGCCTTCAAACGCTGATTTTGTTTTAATTCGCAGAACGGTATCGAAGACCTCGTCGAAAACTTCTTAAAAGTTGTTTGAAACTTAAGACCATTCAATGCTTAACTTAAGCTCATCTGATTTAATTTTCTGTTTGTTATTATTATCTGAAATTTTCCCATGTTTGGCTATTATTTCGTAAAAGTTTTTTTTTTCATATTCTTTTCCTTCGATTTAGTAATTTTAGAAGTTGCCCTTTGAATTCAATAAATTCTGCAAATTTTCAGGGCAAACTTGTCAACAGATGTCGAAAGGCACGTGGAAAGGCATTAAAAATCCTGATTCACAAGAAAATATTCAGTTTCACTTCAAGAAAAATTGCTTCAATGCTTATAGAAATTCAACTATTTTTAAACTTCAATCCGCTTTTCTAAACATTACGGGACTTTAGATAAATTCCTCAAATCTTTTAAAATTTAAACAAGAGTTTTCTTCTTAATTACTCTACTTTTCAAGTACGTTTAAGTCATAAGGAGATCTTCGCAAATAATATTGGATCCACAACATTCCAAACAAAATCCTATCTTCTTAATTATCTGATAAGTTTAATAAATTTTTATGTTTTTTTTTCAGTAGGATAAATAGATTTGTAGTTTTTTTTAATTGTTTTAAATAAACATGCTTCGTAGTTTTCTCAACAGGAATAAAATCTTAAGAAATTTAATAAAAAGTTTTTCAAACTTATTGATACTCTTCAAATTTTCATTCATTTTTTTTTCAATGTTTGAAGCGTTAATTTTTAAAAGCATTTCTTGAATTCTATCCTTAACATCTAATGAACCTTCAAAAAAGCCTGGGGATTCAAACTCAGTTTCCAATCCAATGCAGTCAAAATTCAATAACATAAATGACAGTGTTATTAAAGCGTTTTAATAACACTTAAGTTATATCAATTCAAAATTAATTAATTACTGTTCAATGACATCATTTTTCATTAGATAATTTAGCATGTAAAATGACCAAACTATTGATTTACAGTAATTTTTTGAGATATTCTGTTTTATTCGAATAAGTATACTTCTGGTTAGTCTTTTTTTCCATCTTTAAAAAAAAATTGAGTCCTGAACAGTTTTTTCACAGTCCCGCTTGTACTATCCTTTTTCCTAAATTCATTATCTATATATTGAAAAATGGATTTCTGTGTGTCTGTCTGTCTGTCTGTCTGGACCTAATAAACTTGCAAACTACTGAACCGATCGGCGTGAAATTTTGTATGCATGAATTTTTGGGGCCGGAAGGGGGGCACTGAAAAGGGGGGCTCCCATACAAATGAAACACTAATTTCAACATAACTCGAGAACTAATCAAGCAAAAGAAATCAAAATTAGCATGTGTGAGTTTTCGAAGGCAAGAAAGGTTTCTAAAGGGTGATACGGTCAAAATTTGGTCAAGGGAAAACGCGTGTAAATCGGTGAAATCGTTTATTTAAAAAATCAAATTAAATTTCTTTTTCAAGTTCAATTAGTATAAAATTCAGGAAAAATATTCAGTAAGGCTTCCGCTTTTCCAAATCCGAATTGCCGGGCCTTACGCTTGACCCCTGCCATCAGATTTTGTACAGCCACCTTGTCCACCTTCTTCGCCGCAGAAAGCCAGTTTGCCTTGAACTGCTGCTCGTCCTTAGCAGTTTTTTTGGTCTTCTTTAGGTTCCGCTTGGCAATAGCCCAGTATTTCTCAATTGAGCAGAGCTCTGGCGTGTTGGGAGGGTTCTTGTCGCCTAGGAACCACCTGCACGTTGTTGGCGGCATACCACTCCACTGGCCTTTTAACCGTAATGGGAAGATGCCAAATCCGGCCAAAACAGTACGAAACAACCGTGTTTCTTCAGGAAAGGCAGCAGACGTTTATTCAAACATTCTTTCACGTAAATTTCTTGGTTGACGGTCCCGGAAGCTATGAAAATGCTGCTTTTCAAGCCACAGGTACAGATGGCTTGCCAAACCAGATATTTCTTTGCGAACTTTGACGGTTTCGTGTGCTTGAAAATATCTGCTGCCTTTCCCTTCCTTTTGCCGTATAAAACTCCTGTCCCGGAAGCTGCTTGTAGTCGGCTTTGACGTAGGTTTCGTCGTCCATTACCACGCAGTCAAACTTCGTCAGCATCGTCGTGTACAGCCTCCGGGATCGCGCTTTGGCCGTCGTATTTTGTTTATCATCGCGATTTGGAGTCACTACCTTCTTGTAAGTCGATAGTCCGGCTCGTTTTTGGCTCGATGCACGGTTGTAGACGATACACCCAGCTTATTTGCGGCATCTCGGAGAGATAGGTTAGGGTTTCGCTTGAAACTACCGGCAACTCTCTTTGTCGTCTCAGCGGCTTCCGGTTTTCGATTTCCCCGATCTAGACTTCCTGGCTGTCGACAAACGTTCCCCAAACACTTTAATTACATTTGTAACGGTTGATTTGGCAACTTTCAGCGATTTTGCCAACTTTGCGTGCGAGTAGCTCGGATTTTCACGATGCGCGAGTAAAATTTTGATACGCTGCTCTTCTTGCTTGGACGGCATTTTGACAACTGAAGAGTGAATTCCAAAATCAAAATAAGAGCAACATTCTACACACACAAACCTTCAAAATGAGGGGTGTTCAGGTTTTTTAAATGCAAAATTGAAAGAAATACGTCAAGTTGATATTGACCAAATTTTGACCGTATCGCCCTTTATGATGGTTTCAGATTCCTCCCCGTACGGAAAAGGGGGGCTCCCATATAAATGAAATACAATATTCTGTATAAGTCAAGAACTAATCAAGCAAATGGAACCAAATTTGGCATGTGGAGGTTTCTGAAGATAAATACTGAATTCTGGTTCCTCCCCGTTTTGAAGGGGGGCATACAAATGGTACACAAATTTCTGCATAACTCGAGAACTAATCAAGAAAATGGAACCAAAATTGGCATATGAAGGTTTCTGAAGGAGAGAAATGTTTCTATGATGATTTGAGACTCCTCCGCCTTCTGAAAAGGGGGGTTCCAATACAAATGAAACTCAATTTATTGCATAACTCGAGAACTAATCAAGCGAATGGAAACAAATTTGACGTATGCTGGTTTTTGAAGGAGAAAAATGTTTCTATTGTGATTTGAGACTCCTCCGCCTTCTGAAAGTGGGAGTGGGGGGAGGGATCTTACATACCAATGAAACACAATTTTCTGCATAACTCGAGAACTAATCCAGCAAATGGAACCAAATTTTGAATATGGAGGTTTTAGAAGGAGAGAAATGTTTCTATGGTTATTTGAGACTCTTACGCCTTCTGGTGGAGAGGGGGGAGGGGGAGGGCTCCCATACAAATGAAACACAAATTTCTGCATAACTTGAGAACTAATCAAGCAAATGGAACCATAATTGGTATGCGGGGTTTTTTGAATGCAAGAAATGTTTCTATGGTGATTTCAAACACAAATTTCAACCAAACCTGAGAATTATCCAGGTGCTTAAGCCACGAACTGGGTGTTGTCTGGGTAAGAAGAATGTTCTGATAGAAGTTTAAACCCCTTCTTAGGCAAAAAAAAACTCTTTCAAAAAATAAAATATAAACGTCAATTCTATGTAATGTTCATTCATTTAGTTGCAGGCATAGCAACGTTTGCACCCGGATCAGCTAGTAGTACATATAAATATCAACAATATGAACAAGACTTGAAGTATAAAAAATTAAACCACCCTCAAAGGTTCTAGACGATTCTAGAGATTTAGTGAAAGTTTTTTCTCAAAGTTTTAAAGCTTAAAAGGACTGACATTTATTTTCGTAACCCAAGGCCTTTCGTTACATCAGGGGCCAAGAAAAAAAATGCACATAGTTCTTGGTTCGGAAAGTAGCAGCACACATCGATCCCTAGCTTAATGAATCATTCTTAAAAACATAACTCACGACCCACAATCTCTCAAACTTTTTGTTAAAATAACACAGCGAATCAAAATAAAAACAAACCTTTTTATCACCGAAAAACGCAAGAATATATGGCAAGGTGCATAGTGCAAGGTTTACTTAGGTACAAGTGGTTCCAAAATAGTGAACCAATTTGAAGTCGCTAGTTTCCTAATGATTATGAATGATTCACATAGAACTTAAACGGCTATGAGAAATAAAATATGACAACATTTGTTCATTTTTATTAAAACTATTAGTAAATGCATTGGCTAAAGAACAAACAAAATGTAAATGGGGATGCTTAAGAGAATAACTTTCAAGTGATCAGACAGCTATAAATAGAAAATAAGGCGAAGCTCAAAAAAAAAAATTGGCATATTTTCAAAATCTCGAGTACTTTTTCAAAAGGACGTAAGTCACAAAATGTAAACAAACGCGTTCTTCGTGGCATGTTATTAAAAAATCATGTATATATGCCCATATTTGTTGAACTTTCTGATGGATTATTTCTGAAAGTTTTAACTAACTTTTTACAAAACGGTATAAAATCACTTTTGCACTTTTTGGTAATAATGTACATACGCCGCTTGTATTGAAAAGTAACTTGCGAATCATTGTTATATCATTTGAATGCCTCTTAACGACGTGTAAGGAAAAGACTTAATACCACAAGGTTAAACATTTAGATTTTTTTAGTAAAAATTGTTTTTTTTAGCAAAAATATGTTGACAACGTTTTGTTGCAGAAAAAAATTATCTGATAAGTTCGACGTATCTGTGTGAAATATGACAACTTGACGTAACATTTCGACGTATCGACATTGTCATTCGCAGAATGACGTATCATTTTGACGCAAGTAACATGCCATCTATCATACTGGCTTATCAAAATGACGTATTATCTTTTTCTATTGCAAACCGTTGTAAGAAACATTTTTCTAAATGAAACTTGAATTTTCACTCCTAGTGTAATTTTTAAGCCCAGTGATGTAATATCTTTTACCAATGTGTCATTCAGTGGAATTTAATTGAGATTAACATGTCTGGTTTTCAAATAGGAATATAAATAAACTCAAAAAAGTTCAATGCTGATTTTCTCATTTTCGTCCAAATGTTACTTAAGACCATTTGAAAAAGTACCAAAGAAATATTAAAAATTGCACTTTGTGGCTTACGTCCTTTTGAAAAAGTACTCGAGAAATGTTTGTGTAAATACAGACACGTCTGTATATCTGGCATCCCTGGTTCCAACACGAAATCTCGCTTTGACCTTCAACCGGCATTTGCCGGATCATTCATTTCAAAGCGCAAAATAAAATAAAATACGACGTATGTCTGCGAGCATCCGAATCCACCAGACGGAGGCCTCTAAAACTAATCTAAACGAGCCGCATACAAAAAAAATTCGCGAATTTGCAAATTCACCACCACCAACCAAAGTCGAACTGGTTTCCCAGCGCCAAAATGCGTGCGAAAAAACTGCCGGTCGCTCGACATTCGCAAAACTCGAATTTCCTTCCGTCCGTCCGTCCGCTGCACCATCCCGAAATCCCGCACGCACGCATTTCCTTAGCTACGAAAAACACAAAGAAGATCGTCGCCGAGTTTCTTGTTTACAAACCAACTCTTCCACCGCCAACCACCGCCGCCGCCGCCGCCGCTCTCTTCACTCGTTTGTGCATTTTCGCTTCAACACGTTGTCGCATTTTTACGCACCTATTTACTTCCCCCCCGTGATCTGATCTGGTGTCGACTGCAGCTCTCTCCACCTCTCACACACTACCAAACACAACCACTTGAAGAAGCCAATTATGCATCCCTCTCACCGTACGCACATTTTCTCGCACTCTCCAACGGATTCGGATGTTTGTTTACATCCTCCGACCGATCGGATGGTGCGTTGATTTGACAGGTCACTCTCACTCTCCCTTTGTTTTGGTTTTCGACGACCGGTCACTCACACCTCGCACGCATGCTGCGTGCGGTGTGCGTATCCGCTATACGCACTCTTGCTCTCACTCACTCTCCCAAACTCTCTTGGTCGCTGTTGGTTTGCCCCCCTCCAAACCCCACCAAACCCCAAACTCGATGTAAATAAAGACCGTCTAGACAGATGGCAAATTATTGATGTGTCATACGGCTACTTGATTTTTCGCTGAGTTCCCATACTCTCCTCCGTGGTCGTCGGGTGTTCGACTCGGAGACATCCTTGAGAAGGCTTCGAAGAGGCTCCTCTCACCCTCAACCTCCGTCTCCCCTGTTTCGGATCCACCCAGACGGATGCGTGTGTCATCAACCTGGCATGTAGACGACCAAAATAAAACCCTCCCCCCACCGGCCCCCCACACATACCGCAAAGTCAGACGGAATCCTGACCCCCCCCCCTCACTCCGCTGCGATAAGGACCTGTTTGCCTGAATGTATGTAGTATATTTATGTGTTCATCGTACCCGTCTGGGTTCCGTTGGTTGAATGGTGGACGGTCGGTGGCGGTGGTCGGCGGCGACACCAAAATATGTGGGCCAGACTGTGTGCGTCGAATGTGTGCGTGCGTGGGGGGTGGGAAAATGTGCGACAGGACAAAGGAGCTCGCCAAGTCTGGTGGAAAATATGCCGACCACGACGCGGGTCGCAACGCGACACCGATAACGACCGGAAAATGAGCGATAATTCGGTGGCGGTGCGTCGACTGGTGGGTGTTTGCGGAAGGATTCTTCAGTGGGGAATTGCGAACGGTCCTTGTGGATTTCTGAACTGAAATTGAAATTGGTTATAGAAGCATGTTTGGCGTCCACTTGCTCTGTACTGAATCCAATTTCTAAGCATTCACGGAAATGAAAAATCAAAATTATAAAGTTCGTGAAAAACAGTTACATGATTTTCTGGTTTAAATAAATCCCATAACTTATTTGAGATTTATTAAATATTTAAAAAAAAATGTTATGAATTTGTATTATAAGTTTTCACAATTTCCTAATTCTAATTATTTATTGATTCATAATTGATTTATTCGTTTACGTCTCCATCATTTTTATCAGAATCAATTGCATAAAATGTAATCTCTGTATTTAATTCAGGAATTTGGTTCATTTAAAATGATTAACTATACATTCAATTATTTTGTTTTTTAATTTTTTGATTTATTTATTACATAAAACATTGTCATTCATTCACTTCCTATAAATTTTTTTTTTTTTAAATAATTATTTGTTTCATTATTTACAAGAAAGTTTGTAAGTTTCTTCATTAATCATGCATTGTTCATATTTTGTTAAATTTCTTAATTTTATTACTTATGTAGCTTCTCTTACAGTTTGAATGATCTCTGTAAGTATGTGTTTAATTTATTTGTCTTTTTTTAACAAAGTTATTTATTAATCAATAAATTGATTTTCTCATTATCTTATATATTTATTGGTTAAATCAGTTTTTAATTTATATGTTGATATTTTTTTTTTGAATTCGTTCTTTATACTAGCTGAACCCGATGCGAGGGCTGCTACGCTTGCAAATAAATGAACGAAAATTTAATAGAACCGACTCGTTTATGGTAGTTTTTTCCGGAATGCTTTTTTCACTGACTAAAAAAGGGGTTCAAACTTTTATCAGAGCGTGCTTTTCACCCGAGAAATAAGAAATACACATGTTGTGTTTTAGTTCGGTGGATAATTCTCATGTTGGATTGAAATTTGTGTTCCATTTCTAGGGGAGCTCCTCTTCCAGAAGGGGCATGGGTCTCAAACCACACATCCAATCATTGCCTTCGAAAAAACTCTGGCAAATTTGGTTACATTTGCTAGATTAGTTCTCGAGTTATGCAGAAATTTGTGTATCATTTGTATGAGAGCCCTCCCTTCCAGAAATGGGAGGGATCTCAAACAATCATAAGAACTTTTCCCAGTCCCGAAAAGCCCTGCATGCAAATTTTCACGCCGATCGGTTCGATAGTTTCCGAGTCTATAAGGGTCAGACAACAGAAATTCATTTGTATATGTATAAAAATTCTGCCTCCAAAAACCACCACATGGTTTCATCTGCTTGATTAGTTCTCGAGTTAAGCAGAAATTTATGTTTCAGTTATATTAGAGCCCCCTCCTCTCCAAGTGTGGTTTTAAACTACCATAGAAACATTTCTTGCCTTCAAAAACTTCCACCTGCTAAACTTGGTTCCATTTGCTTGATTAGTCCTCGAGTTATGCAAAAAAATATGTTTCATTTGTATGGAAGCTCCCTCCCCCCCCCCCCTCCTCCCTTAGAGAGGAAGGAGAGGTCTTGATTCACCTTACAAACATTTCTTGCCTTCAAACACCTCCACCTGCCAAATTTGGTTCCATTTGCTTGATTAGCTCTCGAGGTTATGCAGAAATTTGTGTATCATTTGTATGGGAGCCTTCCCCTTTCTGAGGGAGGGGTCTTAAAACAACATAGACACATTTCTTGCTTTAATAATCCTCCACATGCAAAATTTGGTTCCGTTTGTTTGATTAGTTCTCGAGTTATGCAGAAATTTGTGTTTCATTTGCATGAGATCCCCTTCTTTCAGAAAGGGGAGGGGTCTTGAGTCACCTAAGAAACATTTCTTGCCATCAAAAACCTTCAAATTTTGTTTCATATGCTTGGATATTTTTCAAGTTATGAAGAAATTTGTGTTGCAGAAAGGGGTCTCAAACCACCATAGAAACATTTCATGTCATCAAAAATCTCTACCTGCCAAATTTGGTTCCATTTGCTTGATTAGTTCTTGAGTTATGCAGAAACTTCTGTTTCATTTGTATGGGAGCCACTATTTCCGAAGAGGGGAAAGGTCTTAAAAAATCATAGAAACATTTCTTGCTTCTTAAAACTCTTACATGTAAAATTTGATTTCTTTTGGTTGATTAGTTCTCGATTTATGCACAAATTTCAGTTTCATTTGTATGGAGGCCCCCTCCCCACCTCCCCCTAATAACAAACCACCATATGAGTATTTCTTGCTTTCAAAAACCTCCACTTGCCAAATTTGGTTTCATTTGCTTGATTGATTCTCGAATTATGCAGAAATTTGTGTTTCATTTGTATGGGAGCCCCTCTTTTTTGGAGGGGAGGGGGTCTCAAACCTTCAAAAGAACCTTCCTACGCCCCAAAAAATCCTGTATGTTCACGCCGATCGGTTCAGCAGTCTCCGAGTAACAGTAAGGATCAGACAGGCTGTCAGACAGAAATTCATTTTTGTAAACATCGATTGCTCTGTTTAATTATCTGTGTAATTCAACATATTAAATATTTAGGTACTGATTTATTTATTTTATCATTATATACCTTTTGATATATTTTTGCAACTGTTTGTTAAGTAATACAATGATTGACCATTCATTTTTTCCTATGAATCTCTCTGTTTAATTTCTTATTTGTATTGATTTTTCATTTTTTCTATAAATTTTTAATTTTTTTTACTTTATTTTCGTAAAGTTATTTATGTATGTTTTTATGTATTAATTAGTTTCTTTGAATTAATAGATTTTTAAATTTATAACTATTGCATTTATTTTTATAATTATTTTTGAATTTTTTTTCCATTTGTTTTTCTATTTAAATGTTTGAATTTTGAATCCAGAAATTCATAAATTACATGTTTTCATTTAAACATAATTTTCTTAAATTTATTTACGTTTTGTCCTTAAATTTACAATTATTGTGGAATGATAATTTTCAATTTGTCAATTCACTTTGAATTCCACAATATATTTCTGATTCATCTGTGTTTATTGTCGCGTTTGTAGCTATTTTCGTGATTTGTTTACTTATTATTCAATTAAACTATTGACGTTTCCATTTATCCACATACATATTTTATCTCTTATATGATAGTTCAGTATTATATTTACGATTTTTTTTCTTGTTTTTATTTATGTAGTCATTCATTTGATTACTGATAGTTCCATACATAATTTGGAATTTTTATATATCTCTGTTAATTAATTAATTCATTTAATAATTTATCTATTCCCTAATTTTATTTTTATTTCTCCGCTTTTGCATTTTTGAAGGTTAAACTTTTAAAGAACTCGCATGAACCATGGGCCACTTACAGAATAAGGTCACAAGCGGTCTGAATTATCGGAATAAATCCGAAATACGAGGAAGGTCAATGCTATTGTTGACCGTCAAATTGTTTTGTTGTTGGTGGATTTAAACACTACTGCGTCCATTGATACAAACTTTTGTAGTATACGACCGCCGCGTTCTGAAGTTGGTGAAAAAATATGCTTTCATTACATCTACATCCATCAAAAAGGAGCATGGACTAGAAGTGATACTAGGACAATGCGGAACCGTTTGAGTGATTGTAAATACCTGTACCATTCGTATCGGAACGGAATCGTTAGAGAAGCCTTTCTTTGTCGCGCACTATTTGGCTATCGGGCATGGCGCGTTTCGTGTTGTTTCGGTTGTCTATTGTTCGGCGGCGCGAGCTTACTAAGGATTATGAATCATAAATACGATCACATCACTTATCAAGGTGAATCCTGATCCATCGGGGCCTACCCTACCAACATAGAATATCACCTCCTTCCTGTGATCTTTGTGGGGATGCAGAGGTAAACACGGTCCCTAAGCAGAAAAGATCGCACTAACCTATTCTCACCTGATTTCAAGGACGTGGCCGGATTTTAATAATCTCCTTGAATTTGAGGCTGATTTGGTGAGATCGTTACGTTATACATATTTGTATGTCTCATTACTTCACAAAATGATCCTAGCATAAAAAAAATCAAAAACATATCGATAAACACACTAAAACTTATCATTTCAATCGTTTATAGGGAATCCTAGAACATTACCTTTGGTAAAATCGTCGCGTAAAACACATATTTATTTCTTAAAATAGGTCAAGCAAAAAAAGTTACATATCCTCGAAAGATTGATTCTCCACGATATTTTGGTGGAACCGCTCAAAGCTCTCAACGAGACTCCTCGTAGATTTCTGAATGTGTTGCTTGAATAAAGTCGAAAAGTTTCTTCCAGGAAACACGTTGGAAGAATGATTTTCCGTAAAGGAATTTTTCGATGAAACTTCGGAATTTTTCTCGAGCCCCTAGTATTCCGCACACAAAAACGATGTTGGAAAAGCAAAACGGCGCACTTCTGCTACTTTCCTATTAATCATCGATGTTCATGTTTCCAAAGAAAATACAAGTAAGATCACGGATTGAACTGACTTCCTAGTATTTACTTCGGATTTGGTGAGATCGTTCCGTAATACATATATTTATGTCTCAATGCTTCATAAAATTGTCCTAGTTAAAAAAATTCAATAACACATCGATAAACACTCTAAATCTGCTCATTTTATTCGCTTATGGTGAATTTGAGACCATTACCTTTGGTGAGATCGTTGCGTAAAAAAACAATATTTATATCTCCTAATAGGTCAAGCAAAACCAGCTCAGCCTTCATTTTGCCTCTTACGACGACAATTGAACCAACTCAATGCCAGGATAAAATATAAAACCCACTCTTCCCTATACTCATCATATTGTTATTATTGCTTACTTGAACCAAAGCTAAATAAATTAATCCTCAGAGTACCAGGAAGCTTGGTCAGCACAGTGAGTCTTATAGTACATATTTTGTGCAAAAATTGTAATTGATCGTTACTACAGGTTCCCTCAAAGATTTTTCGGGAATGGCCAATGTAGCCAATGGCTTTCTCAAGTTTATCAAAATCATAATTATTATAAATCATGCAGCTAGAGCAGCCGTACGGCATGTTTTGGAGTAAAATCGTAAATGGCCTCTACTACAGGTTCCCCCGGGGACGTTCCGGTGGTTCCGGGAGTGACCAATATGGTCAAGGATCCACTTTAAGTTTATAATAAGGTTTGTGATGAAAAACCAAGAAGAAAGAGCTGTCACATGGCATGTTTTGAGTAAAATAAAGAGTTAACCGCATCCAGGACCCTTTATCAGAACCTGTTTCAAGGAAATGGCCATATCTCAGTCAATTTAAGGCCGATTCTTGTAATCGACATTTCATTCGCTTGGTAAATACTTTGTCTTTACGTGTATTTACTAATAAGATCGTTTGACAACGGCATCTTGTACAAAATCTCATCACAAATTCAACATGTGAGATAGCCTCTCCGGAAACCCGGAACAACTCCGGTGTCCGGAATATGAACCGTTAGTCAATTAATGCTTCGAATGCTTTTGCGAAATTAAATCGGATAATATTTCATGAAGCTAGAGCACTACGAAGCTGATCAAAAAAAATTCTGTCCCGATCATTTTGTCTATACCGTATATTAAAATGAATTTCTGCCTGTCTGTCTATCTGAACCTTAAAGACTCGAAAACTACTGAACTGATCGGCGTGAAATTTTGTGTGGAGGTATTTATGGGACCGGGGAAGGTTTTTATGATAGTTTAAGACTTCTCCCATCTCTAGAAAAGGGGGCTCCCATACAAATGAAACACAAATGTCGGCATAACTCAAGAACTAATCAAGCAAATGAAACCAAACTTGGAATGTGGAGGTTTTTGAAAGCAAGAAATCTCGAGTACTTTTTCAAATAGACGTATCTGATTTTGTGAACAAAGAGGGGAAGTAAGATTCAAACGTTAAATTCCTGAAACCCAGAGCACTTTCATGCAAATTAAGGCCCTAACATGAGGGTTATGCTACTTTCCACGAGGGTGCTGAGAGTTTGAGAAATTCACGTTTGAATCTTACTCCCATGTTCAAAAATCAGATACGTCTGATGAAAAGAAAATATTTCTATGATGGTTTGAGACCCTTTCCTCCTCTCTGAAAGGGGGGGGAGCTCCCATACAAATGAAACACAAAATTTCTACATAACTCATATTTGAAGTCTGTGAAAGGGAAATACGATGCGTTAAGCGAATTTAGAATACGAAACGTAATTATATGACATCACTTTTTATTGGTATTGTTTTCAATAGTTTCAATAGTTGAATGATATATTTTGATCATTAAACTACAAAAAAAATCCTATTGGCTGATGAACAAATCTCGAAAATCTATCAAGAAATAATCGAGTTATTGGCGTTCGAAGTGCTGCTAATATTACAGGGTGGCCACAGAACCGGGAAAACCGGGAAACCGGAATAACCGGGAATTCTAAAAACCGGGAGAAACCGGGAAAAACCGGGAATTTATGTTCACATGATTGTTCATAATTTAGATTGTGTGTTATTATCATCGAGCTCTAGGTATTCCTTTCTTAGCGTGTTCATCTATAACGATCTGTGAAATTTTAGAGTGTGTCAATTGATTTACCTTCTATAAATATCCAGCACAGAAAAAAATCTTGTAGTAGAAACTACCATTTTACCCGACTACGCCTATCTTTAAAACTACCATGAAATTTCAGTCAAATTGACTACGTTTATCTTCAAACCTTCAACGTTTGTGGTATATTTGACAGACCTCATGTTGATATCAACCCTACTATAGTTGACTTCAATCGCAGGCATGGTAAAATCAAACGCATTTATAGTCAGGTGAAAATTGTTGGTGTTTGCAGCTCTATTGACCCTCGAAATGGTAGTTTCTACTGTGATTTTTTGCGTGTGGATCATTCTTGTAAGTTTGTAGCGACCAGAGTTGCCACAATATTTTCGTTCCCATCTTTAATTTTCACCAAAAAATCTTTTTTATCTGTGTTTAACAGCAGAAAATTTTGGCAAGAACCTTGCTTCAAACATTCGAATTTAGATGGTCTTATTCAGATTGTAGGAAGTTCGCAATGAACTTCCTAAGCAAGATAAAAGCCAGCTTCCCATCTGCTTGTTTGAAACACAGCAGTTTTCTCCAACAAGTTTCCAAGTCATGATCTTCGATGGCCTGTATCTCATATTTTTCGTAAAAGTACGGATATTGTTTGGAAATTGAATTGAACTCCTTCAAAGTGTACAGCTTCTTGGGTTCAACACACGATGCAGTTCCTGTTGACAACTGACTAGAACGATAGCCATTTGGTGGCAGATCGATGCAGAACGATGCTTCAAATCCAAGATATTTTGTATCATCTGGAATTCCTTGGATCATTTGAGGCTGCATGATAAGTAACTATAAATATCTTGCATCAACTGTTCCAGTGGCAGCTTCTTGCATGTATAGCTTGCACAAAGAACCAAAAAGTGGCAAGTACATTTGATAATTATCAAATGAGAACTGACACGTTTCAGCAGCTTTTGACGGATTGGTCAGAACCATATTACCGATGCTCCATCTGATCGACAGCCAACAAGCCTTTTTGTAATCGATGCCATCGATCTGGTATTGTTCAACAATTGCATAATATATATTGAAATGGAGTTTTCATAAGGGGACATTGGGTCGCAATCATAAACAATGGCTTCTACCGCAAATTTCTCGAGAATGCTAACTTAATCATAGGGAATTACCACGATGATTGTACAGAAGCGGAGTTCCCTTTAGAATAGAAGTTGTAGTTTACTTGAGTGAGTTTGCATTTTCAAGAAATTTGCGGAAGAAGCCATTGTTTACGTTTGCGACATTAGCCTTTGAAAATTCCATGTCGATATATAGGTTTTCGCACGGCAATATGATATTAAAGATAACCAAAAATCACTTTCAAAATATTATGCTTCGAATAACAAAAATAAATATCGAGAACATTCTTCTATTCAGCATGAATGCATGAAGATATTTCTAAATTAGAAGAACAATATTTTTATAGAAATCCTTGTAGGAAACTCTGTCGAATTTTGTGGAGCAATCGATTGAGGAACTTCAAAAAAAAACACTGCTCCAGCGGAATACTTGAAGAAATGTTTAGAGATTTATATCTAAGAATCCTTGCAAATATTCTATGACAAAACTTATAAATAATTCTACAAAACGCTTTGCAGAATATTTAACGTGAAGAAATTGAATACACGAGATTATGAAACTCGTGCAAACAAAATTTCTTAAATTTTTCCAATAAATCAGGTTTTTTTTTCAAGAATTATTTCCGCAATTACCTTATAGTTTTTAGTTCTTTCAGGTGTCTTCCAGGGATTCCTTTACAATCACAAAACTTCATAAGTTCAGGGATTCCACCATAAATGTCATCACAAGAAAGTTTAACAGAACAGCCAATGAACTGCCAGAAGAAACTGCTGAAAGAATCGCTGGAGGAATGGCTACAAACTCCTGAAGAATACCTATAGAAACGCCAGAAGGAATTTCTCAAGCAATGGCTGAGAACTTTTCATAGAATCTTTGGGAAAAGTTTCTTAAAAAATTATAAAGAAATCATTTGGCGGTACACACACAAACTGACTTTCAGACTGTCATCTGTTTTCAGACTATCATCTAAATTATTTTCTTTAGCTTCATGGGCCTAAAACTGAAAGCAGAATTTGTTAATAGTTGGGTCCTAAAATGTAGTCTTTTATATTATAAACAACGCTTATACTGAAAATATCATTTTATTAAGCTTTGGAACTCAATTCGTTCAAAATTGTTTTGCTTAGAGTAATTGTTTTCTATTCGTTATTCTAGTTCATTACTACTTGATCCGCGCCTTAACCCGGGAAATTTTTAACATTTGGTCCGAGAAACCGGGAAAAACCGGGAGTTTGAAAATAAAAATTGAGTGGTCACCCTGTATTCAAATTTTTATTTAACACTTTGCCGTTCCCGTAAGGCGTAGTCTACGTCATTAAAAGGCCAATACGGCCATCAGCTTCTACAGAATCTTGACTGTTGCTGTAAATTGTTTCGGAAATCAATTCATTAGCGTTATTTAAAAGTTGAAAGTTTCTCCATATAAATAACTACATTTTTCAAATCGCTCCAACAGTTTCTGGTGACGAACTTGTCCAGGTGGCTAAAAGTCACCGTAATAAAGAAATTTAAAATACCCAACAGTATCTTGACTGAGCAAAAGCAACTTTGAAGCTTTGCAGCAGTGCTTCCAGAACTTTTCAATATCTATTCTGGAGATACTTTACATCATAAATGAGACTTGGCATGCATATAAATTGATGAAGAAAGGTCCTGGAAAGCTTCAGCCGAAGGAATTATAGGCTTTGAGATTACCATCTCACATATGCATCAATTCATTTTCTTCGGAAGAAGGTCCACAAAAATCCTGGAGGACTTATGGAGCTAATTTTTGAATTACCAGGGAAACATGCTCATTGTATTTGGATTAACTTCATCGGATTTTAACCCAATGAAACGGCTACTGAAAATATTCATACATTTTTCTATGGGACTTTACAGTTTTTCTGGAGCCAAAAAATTTTCAAACAATTTTTGGAGAACATTTACGGAGCGTTTTCTGGAGAAAAAACCCGTTTTCTGGAGAAAAAACATCACTAACCTATCTCGTTTCAAGCCGACAGAAGGGTCCGTGCAATTCCTAGATAATTCCTGAAAAATGATCGAAGGTTTTCAAGGCTCTTGAACAAATTCACTGCAATTTGTCCACCAAACTCATTGACTTGATGTGGCGATCCGCATTACCTGAAGATCATTTCTTCGTGAGCAATGAGGGTGCCAAGAATCCTGGAAGTGTTCAGGAGCTAATTTTTCGGATGCCTGACTAAAATGCATGTGTCTTCAGAATCAAGTCAATAGGTTTCTGGGTCAATGGCTGACAAAACATCATGAAAAAATCCCTAAGGGATTGCTAGAAATTGAACAAACGGTTTTATGAAGTAGGTTGAAAAAACGACACATGCTACTTAGTTGGCTTTGTTTGTCACCGGCCAGACAAAAAAAATGATGCATTCAAGAATTCGCCATTTTACAGGATTCAAGTCCCTTTCAAGAGTTGGCTGCGTTAGCGTGAGATTACATTAGATTAGATTAAATTTTGAGATAATCAGATACAAGGACTTTTAGAGTGTCACGCTTGAAGATTGTCTGAACTCTTAGATTATAAGGCCTTGAAAATGTTTGAAGTTAGAAATATTGGGATGATAGATTGCTATTCTAGAAGTTTTTGAGATACGCAAATTTTTAAATGTTTAAACCTTTTTTTCTGGTTCTCTGGTCTCAGATTCTCAGATTTTTAGATTGGATCAGACAAGAGTCATTAGAATTTATAGTTCTCATATTCTGAATTAATGAATATTTTCAGTTTTTCTGATCCCAAGATTGTTTTCAGTTGCGAAGTTCCAGTATTTAATTTTTTTTTCACTAGTTTCAAATACCGAAACATCCAGGAGTTCATGTTTGAATTTTTGATTTCAGATTTGAAGATTATCTAGTACTAATTTTTTTAGAGTGTCTGGGTTAAAGATTTTCAGATTCTCAGATATTCGTTCAAATATCAAATATTAAACTTTCAAATTTAAAAGGAAGCTGGATGATTTTTTGGAATTTTAGATTGTCATTCTAGAAAATAGTGAGATTCACGAATTTTCACATGCTCGGGTTAAAAATTTCTCATGTTTTCTGATTCTTCTCGGATTATCGGATACTCGGATTATCAAATTCCCAGAGTTGAGAATCTCTCAGATTCCTAGATTAAATTTCTATTAGGTATTTACTATTGCCATTTTTGAGTATTTATTGATTTTAAATAAAAACGTGTTTGTGGGTATACAAAAATATATGATTTCAGATTCGCAGGTTCAAAAGTTCGTTGATATTTTGATTTCTTAAGTTTGAGTTTTTCCAATACTCAAATTTGTCATTTTAAGATCCTTGAGCTCTCAGGGTTTCCAGCTCTAAAATTTTTAGATGCTCAGATTTAAAGGTTTTCAGATTGTCAGATTAACAGATTTTTAGATTCTTAAATTACTAAATGTCCGGATATTTAGATAAAGATTGTATGATATGAATGAATATTAAGAGTCTGATGAAGGCTGATGTTAAGAAAAGCAATTTTAAGACTTTTAACTTCTCAGTTCAATCAATTACTGTTAGGCTTCGAACTTTGAAGATTTGCGTGTGTTTGTCTTTATGCAAATTTGAGATTTAAATTTTCCAAGAAAATAAAAAATAGCAGATAGACTTTCATATTTTCAGACTTAGAAAAAAAAAATAAATAAAAAGGATTATACTGATTTGTGAACTTTGAGGTATTCTGTTTGTGTAATTCTCTCTAGAATATTCTATAAACGATTTGTATTAGTTGAAACTCACAACTTCTACCAATTTGTAAACTCTCCTACTTAATACACAATGCCCCCTCAACGATCTTAGTTCAGCTTACAGAAAGATTAATATTGTTGCGTATTAAGATACATTTAATCGAAACGCGTTAAAGCGTAATGATTTTTATGGGATTGCAGATTATCAAGTTCGAAAGATTGTATATTATTTGTGTTTTTTAAACTTTATTCTCGCAAATTCATGGATTTCAATATTTCAAGATTTTTAGATCCTAAGTTTCTCAAGCTCCTAGATTTTTCGGACTTAAGATCTTCAAATTTTCAGATTTGTGGATTTAAACACTCGCGAATTTTGATTTCTTAGCTTCATAAGTTTCCGATTATCAGATCTTTAGATTTTTGTAGTTTTCTTTTTTCAGATATTAAGATTTAAAATGGCTGATTCCATGCTTTTGAAACTAAGAAAAATTATTTTAATACCTTGAAATTCTGACATCTATTCATTACTGTAAGGCTTCCTACTTAGAAGATATGAGTTTAATTTATTTTTAAAAATTTCAGATATAACTTTTCCAAGAAATTGAAGAAAATCTCATGTTGTCAAACTTTAATGTTTAGAAGATTTTCGGATTTTCAGGTAAAAAACTGCAAGATACAGTCCCATTGAGTTGTTCGAAATGATAAGTAAGAGCACGATACTAAATGCAAGTCATTTTGATATACAATGCAATAGTCTTTGAACTGATATACGATTTAAGACAAGGATTAAAATAAAGTTTTTCAATAGTATGTGGCCCAACAATTAATGCGTGGATATCTTTCCGAACCAATGGTGCAAAGTTTTTGAAAATCTTTGGAGAAACGACTGAGATACTAACGCTTAAAATCTGACCATTTTTCTTTACGGTCGCAATTCGATTAAGTATATTTTCACATTATATATAAAAAAAATGAAGACATTTTCCGATGTCAAAAACTTATTCGTGAATTTTATGGTATTCTGTTAGTGTATTTCTTGCCAGAATTTTATAGAAACGGATTTTAAAAAGTTTCAATTTTTAAACAGAATTTATCCTTGATCAGTTTTTATTAACATTAAGTTTCTTACTTAAGGTTTAGGATTTATAACTTCCCAGAATATTACATGTTTAGAAATTTCGAAATACTCAGATTTCCAGGTTACAGATTTCAGATCTTGATTCAGATTCAGATCGTATTATATATCCTGAATTGAAATTTTTGGGCAAGATTTGTCGAACTGTCAGATTGCTTTTTTTCTAAATTATTTCAGAGTTTAAGATTAATACATTCCTTCATTATCCGATTTCTTGAAATTGAGAGATTCGCAGATTTCCAGATTTCAAATTTTCATAAGAGACTCCTTTTCGGCCACTTTTCGCGACGGTCGCATATTTTCGTTTAAATCATACCTCAATATAAAACACAAGAACATAGTCCTACGTTCAATAAAAAAGATGTGAAATTCTGATTCGTGAATTGTAAGATATTCTGTTGGTGTTTTCTTGTCAAAATTTTGTATAAACGGATTTTCAAAAGTATAAATTATTAGGCAGATTTTGTGAACTACCAGATCCGATTTTTTATTTTTTATTTAAATTTAAGATTAATTAGTTCCCTGATTATCAGATGTTTAGAAATTTCGAGATTCTTAGTTATCGAAATTACAGATTTAAGATTTTCAGATTTTATAAGAAATTGGCGGGCTCTCAGATTTTTTTACGTGAAATTTTTGGCAGAATTGGTTTTAGTCAGACTCTATCACTATTACTTTACTTAAAGGTTCATGATTAGTATATTCGCTCATTATCATATTCCTTGAAACCAAAGTATTCGCAGTTTTTGAGATTTCATATTTCACTTCTTCAGATTTTCATGAAAGATTTGACTTCCGGATCTTCAGATTCAGATTCCTAGATTTTCAGGTCAAATTTCTACCTTGACAGATTTAAAAAACCATAGGTTTTTATATTCGCATAATCTGAGGATAGCAGACTCACAGTTTTTAGAAAAAATGGACTTTAAGGTGAAGAAACAGGTTTGCTTTAACATGAAAATTCGAGAGCACAAATCTCATCTCACACACAACATTCAGTAATGAAATTACTACTCTCTGTTCATTGTAACTGATTAATAAGGAGATACCTATCTCAAAACTGTATTAGTGATGAGATCCGTGCTCTTGAGGTTCCACGCTAAGCTTATCTCGTATCTTCACCTTAAGTTTAAAATATATTCAGATCTACAAGCTTCACCAAACATACAACTCGAAAGATTCCGATTCAGATTTCCGAAAAAAATCGTCCCATTCACCCACCGCGCCGAAGTCAGCCCAAGTCGATCGGGCACCCCTTTCCTTCTGGAGAGCCCTCAAACCCCAAATTAAAAGAAAAGCCTACCCACCCCACGGCCCTGTCTGGCCGGGACAAAGGGAACTGCTTTCGCCGCTTCCTACAAGGGGAAGGCAGGCCTGTTTTTCGTCCTAAATTCGTCCCGCCGACGATGACTACGCGTGACAAAGTTCCACTAAGGCTCCTTCCCTCCACCTTCCATCCAACGCATTGAACCACACACACGCACTCCGCACCTTCGTCGCCTTCGCCTCGGCTGCGTTTTTGAACTTGACTTCGGTTGAACTCGCCGTCGTCGTCGTCGTCGTCGTCGTCGGTCGGCTGTTGCCTGTGCTGCTGTCTGGCCGAAATAGGCCTCATTTTCGGGGTGACCTTTCCACCAGTCAGCCAGGCGGCCAGGCGGCGAAGTCAATCTGTCTGGAAGTTGTTGGGGTGGAACCGGGTGGGGTGGAAGGGGGCCGGTCTTTTTATAGTGCGTGTCTGGATTTTTGCCTTTGTTGGTTGCCACTGGCTGCGTGAGTGTTTTCGTCGTCGTCGTCGGCTTCCATTTCCGTTGGGGGGTGGAGGGAGGGGAAGGAACGCGTCTGGGACTCTTCAATGACTGCCACAATGGTGTGGGAGGTGGGCAGAAGGTGGGTAGTAAGTAGGCATTTGTCGGCCGAAATGGTGGGTGGGGGAGGGGGTTTTCTGTATATACTTAGTGTTAAGCATGATAGACTTTTTTTCCACTGCTTCTGCTACCGGCTCGGGAGGTTCGTTTTGCTTTCAGCACGTTTTTGTTGTTTGTTGTGGCGCTGGAGCTATTCGCTGACAGAGTGTGTTTAGTCTGGCAGTGGTGCGTCTGGGAAAGTTTTATCCAACTCTTTTTTTTCGTTTTTCGGTGCGTTGCTTTTCTCATTAATTCCACGCCGAATCATGTCTGGGTAAACGGCTGGATTTCTGAATGGGTTGGAAGGGAGCCATCAGACGTCGTGGATGAACTTGACTTTTTGACGGTGACTGGTTTCGTATAATGTGAAGTCATACAGCAGGCGGCGACTCAGGAAGTCTGACGGAAAACAATAGAAGAGCATTCAAAATCAAAACCCTCAATTCGCCAATCCGTTCTAAAGCCAATCGCCAGCGAGCCGCTCATATTCTTTATCAGCCAACCTCCAAACCCAAAACATAGCTAATGAAGACGGATTACGCAAGCGGCTTTCCGAGTGCGCCCAATATTTACACTTGGAGGAATTCGTTCCGAAATTTCGCCACATCCCTCGCAACAAACACACAGCAAGCGAGGAAATCGATCGCTTCACTTTCGCACACACATCACCGAACACTAAGGTGGTGGCTTACTGTGTTGTGTGCAGTCGAACGAATTCGATTCGCATCGCACTGCACTAGCTAGGTTCACGATGTTCTACGACGATGGCAGCTGTAATTGTGCAACCCGCAAATATAAGTCACTCGCTTCGGCCGGCCAGCAGGGTGGTGTCACATGTGTTCTGTTTCCCGTGAATTCTAACGACCACCGCAACCGCACACTGCACTGACTGACTTAACCGAGTGAACCAAAGGTGTGCTTGTGTGTGTGTGGATGCATTAGCCGCTGCGCTGCGCTTGGTGGTTCGTTGGTTGACTTTCACGTACTTGACACTGACATTGACAATTAGATGCGGTCGCTTCGCTTCGGTTCGGCTGCTAGCTCCCGCCGCCAGTGGATCGGTGCTGCGTGTCGTCGGGACTGTCGTCGGTGGCTGGCGGGGGCGGGGGAGGGGCAGTTTTTGGGGTACTCGTGCGTTGTGAAACAGACATGTGCGCGCACACATTCTTGGCATGCTACCAACACAACACATCAGCATCAATTTGCGCGTTTTTTTAGAATCAGCTTTGTTTGTATACAGCCTACTGGGGTCGATCGAGTGGAGCAGAGAGCTGAGTGGCGCGGGACGGCGGTGATAAATGGGTTGATCTTTGTGTGCCACTCGTTGCTTGCCTTAGTGGACGAGAGATGCATCACGATGCAAATTAGGGCGGCGGAAGAAAGAAAGGAAGGAAGCAACGGGCCAACGATGCGAGATGAGTGTTACATAAAAACACATTTCTCGGCCACTGGCCAATTCTCGGACAAGAAGATCGATGCGAGTGAGTTGCAAGATGTTGTTTTCGGGAATCAAGGGGATCGTAATGGAATTTGGATGCACCCATCGATCCGATCGGGAGCGGGCTTAGGAGATCGTTCTATTTTACGCCCGAATTAGACGGCGATCTTTGGTTGTGGACCGATCGGAAAAAATGAAATTTATGGTGGTGTGAGTTCATATGGTCATAAAAACAATGAGGTTATTTTTTACATTCCAAGTGATACTTATTTAGTAACCAACTGGACACTAAACCCTTGATCGAATGTTCTATTGATTTTATTAATAAGTAAATGCACAGAAAATAATAAAATTGACTTTAACAAGCGCTTAAAATTTCCCATCGTTTAATTTTAAGCCAAAGGAGGAGGTAAACAACGCAATTGGTTGTAGTCTTTGATAAGCCATACAACAATATTTGCAATCTTTCATACAACAGGCTTGAGTTAGGCGTTATCCGGCTTAAATTTACATAGAATATCCCATTATTTTCTGCCAAATCTAGCATTCCCTTTATGTGCGTTAGATAACGCAGAAAATTCAATGTTTCTTTTTATCTGTGAGGTTTTATGCCATTCTACAAGTGGACTATAAAACTGCAACAAAACCAAAATTGTAGCCAACACACTTGGAATTTATTTATTTTACCCGAGACGTTTTTCAAATTAGATTTAAGAAAAGGAACGTAAATAAAAATCCCGAAACAGAAGCAGGCGCAACTTAACAAAAAATGTGTTGGATTCAGTTCATTTTCAACTATTTTTTATGTCTTGACTGCTTTTGATGTCATAAAGACCGCCTTCAAGGTACACATGACATGTTTGTCGTATCAAAAAACTGTTCATTTGACTGTATACATTTTTCTTCCATAAAAATACTGCTTCCATAAAAATGCATATGCGGGACCATTTTGTCCGTATAGGGTAACGGGCAGGATCCTAAACAACGTCGATGAACTGGGTTGACGACGGATAGTTACCATCGCATCGCTGGAATTGACAGTCTGTTTCTTAGGTTCATTGTGTAGTAGACGATGGTGGCATCTGTCACAACTATTAATCCCGCAAATCTCATATTAGCATGGTCAGCGAGGATGCGCAATAAGACACCGACGGCATCATTTGTTTTCCTTGACGATATTCCACCGAATGTCTATCGGAACCTTCTTGAAGTCAGCGGAGCTTGCTGCATTATGACCATGTACGTTGCACACAGGGCAGCTTTTGTTTGTGCCGCCATCTTTGCCCTTAGCATTCTTCGACTGCTCCCGTGGATCGTTGAGGGCTGAGCTGAGTTCGCGTTCGGTCCCGAATCTTTCCGTTAATATGTAGCGTTAGCGAACGCTTTGTCCTTCGATTTTACCTTTTCATCTCTCGTCGGCTTGGATGCAAGGCTCTAGTTAGTGACGCCACTGGTAGCGGTTGTTACCTTTCCCATACAATCGCTGAATGCCTTCAGATTGATAATGCGCCCAAGTGAATTTGGTGTTTGCCGGTAACTTGTCCACGAGCTCTTGTAGGAGGATAGGACTGGAAAGATGGTTATGCAACCCTACTGCCGGATAGTGACCACATAAATTTTGCACAGCTAACCCAAACTGGATCAACGTCTCCAGCCTTTCCGCTTTAGGTGCTGGTGTGCCACGAACTTTAGCCACAAGGTTGTGGACGATCTGCTCTGGTATTCCGTACAACGTCTGCAAAGTTGACAAAATCTGCGGCACGGTGAATGGATGGAGAAGGAAACTACTGACTGCTTCCTCCGCAGTCCCCTTCAGTGACCGTTGTAAACGTAGCATTCGGTGTAGCCACACGCCGCATTGGAATGGTTGTAGCTACGGATGAAAAGTGGCCATACGACGGGATTTCCATAGAATACTGGAAGCTCTTTAAAATTAACTTGCCTCGCCGCCAACTGAGCAGGTATTGGACCCTGCATCACCGGTTGGTGCTGGTAAAAGGCGGAAATGAGGTTTAAATCTACAGGAACGTTTGATATAAACGGTGACTATCCTGACAAATCTTTCACACGAGGATCTAACTTTGGAGATACAAAGTGCGTATGAGGTGTCCATACTCACCTATGCTGTCTACAAATACTTGGGCAAGTGGTCGAGTGGTTCTTTGGCATCACTATTGTACATGTGGCTTTGCGCATTCTGGAGTCCTCTTACCGTATGTGAGTTGTTACTTACGTATAAGCTGAGATGATTCGTCTCTGAAAAGTTTTCATGCTGTTCCGCTACAGATTGTTGCCCGTAGTAACTCTAGTTGCTCAACCAGATGTTGCTCCTTCGCTAATAATTGCTGGTTCTCTTCGTCTTGCTTTGCTTGCTCAAGTGCGTACTGCTGTTCGTAACATTGTATACGGTCGAGTAGCGACATTTCCCGTTACCTCCATACCTCATCCTGCTGCTGCTGCCGTTCGACATCGTGCTGTCGCTTCAGGATAAGCTTCGATTTCTCGCAGATGCTTCCTGTCTTGCGCACGCTCCTCTTCGAGCGTTTCAACTGAAGTAACAGTTCCTGCTCACGTTGAGATTCTTCCACTTCATCTTGACGTCGTTGTTCACCTACATACTGTTTCTGAATCTCGTTTGTTTCGCGTTGCAGTGGAGATTTTCTCACCATCTTCAGAACTGATCCTCGGAAGCGTATTTCGATTAATCGACTTCGGGACCATAGAACTGGTAGGATTCGATTCTCCGTGAAGACACGTGTACGTTTGAATGTTTACCAACGGTAGATTATGGATATCCGATTTGCGACTGGCATTCTGTCCATGTTGCCCTGGCTGTTGATACGCATCTTCGATCCCCGGACTTTCCCCCGATGGCGATACTGTCGATTGTCCATGAAACTGATTCAGCTTCGGAGATTTCAACGAGAGGCGATCTTTTTTCGCGGATCATTACAATAGCGCATTTTCCTGTTGATCGATTCTTTTCATCAATTGCCTCTTTTAGGAATAATGCTGATGCGTAAGCATCTTCCATTAATATAAGAATGCCCAATCTAACATTGTCTTCGGTTGACGTTCAAACTTAAGGACGTTCGTCTAGCGTTACATTTGAAAAGGGCCTATCTTCGTTGATTGATTGGCCTCGTCGATTTTTTTTATGGGATATCTCGACTGAACAATAGAATTTGTGGCTTTGTTAACAGCTTAGGACAATAGAAGACGTTGATATGAACGAAGATAGATCCTTTTCTTTATGGCATTATGGCGTGGTAAAATAATGAGAAAATTTACTTATTTGATCAAAATCGCAACAGTGACACACTTCATTGAAACGTCTACAACATAAATTCAGTGGGTTGTTCAGGCCGTAATTTGTTCGATGGCTGGGAATCCACAGTAGTTGCCGATTTCGGAGCTGATGAGTATGTTCATATAACCTCACATTTTCGAGAAAGCTGCTACAGTCGATGTTGCACTTAAACACGTCGAAAATGAACAAGCTTTGCAGCATCACTCGGCGACTCGCCAGTGGTTATAAATCGAGGGGTGCGTATCGATGTCCGTATGGCGGTAGGTCACATATTGCTTTCCCTAGCATAGGTCCTGCAAACCAAAATCCTCCAAAAATTTTCGACGGGATTAAAGTCCACCGGGCAGTCGAGCAAATCTAGTTGTTAGTCCCGGATCCATTGTTTTGTTACTTTGCTGGTATGAATAGCAGCATTATTTTGTAAACTTCTTGGAATAAAACTTCTTCCAACGGGTTTTGCGCTGAAAAAGTAGAAGATGTTCTTCGAAAATGTAGTCTATATTATTCATTTTGATAGACGTGAAAGCTATTTGCACCTCCCCGGTTGCGCAAAAACCTATTCACATTATACACGAGCCGCCCCGGAAGTTCCTTAAATCGCACCAGTATCCATTGATGGCAACCGGACCATCCAGGTTAAACTTTTTTCGTTGCTGAAGGCTATCTGAAACTGTGAAAAATTTCAAAAATTCTCTTGGTTGTAGAGCCATTGTGGAATATTAAAGGTTTCGTAAAATACCAAATTTAAAAACATACCAATTCCCAGTGCTGGTTCATGTGAGCTTGTGCAAAACTCAATCGTTTTTCAATATGAGAAGCAGCAAGGTTAGGAGCTGGCCAAAACCAACACCTGACGAACTGTCTCCCGGCAAACGTTTAAATTCACAGTTTGCTTGATATGCATCAACGATTTGGTCGAGTTCGAAGCTTTTCTAACTATCTCCCTTTTCTTGCGATCGGATAGCTTCGATTTGAGAGAAGCTCTTTTATTTTGTTCGTATCCTTCGGGATCAGACAGATAATTGGGCACAACTTGATGGGACCAGACAATTCGCGATTTCTCTCCACTTTCTCTTGGTGAAATGCCTCTATTTCGACAAATGAAGAGAATGCCTCCATTTTTTCATTCTTCTTTTGTGTGAGCTCTTAAAAATAATTAAACACGCGAATCTGCCAACGAGTGGACTTACCAGAGATGCCAAATAGTTTTTCCTAATTGTCTGTAGGTAACATTGAAAAATGTCTGTATTTGTCTGTATTGAGGATTTTGATAAAAAATTACGTAAAGAATATAAGTGAGGAAAGTATTTTATTTGATAGCAAGGTAATGAATAATTTCGCAAAAATAAGGTAAACTCACACACTCAAATACATTAGTTTCGGGATCCTTATTTATTTACATTTTGCGTTTTTAAACTGTCACAAAGGTTTTGGAGAATCTCTCATATTTTAGAAATTCTTGGCCTTTACAAATTTGCATATATTCTTGAAGTCCTTCTTACTTTCTGAAAACTAACGTATGCACATTGAAAAATGGACTGATTTTAGCGAAACTGCATGGGATTATCCTGCCACTTTGTGTTGAACTCACCTGTGTATCGCCGATGGTAGCAACCCTGATCGGTACCGAAAAAAAATCCATTGTTTTAATGCATACATAAATTTTGAAAAGCACTGGAGTTCATTTTACTAATCATGTTTTTATTGTGTGAAGTACATAATCAATTAGTTAGTCAAGGAGGGTACCCTTTCCCTTTATCTCTCACTGGGGTAGCTTGGTAAAAGATAATGTGCTCGATCGGTCGCCGCCAACGCTCAATTTCAAATGCTTCTATTCAATTTCACAGCCTACCGTATTCTAACGGACCTTAATATACTTTCTATTACTATCTTTGGTTGCAGCAGAAACTGCTGTCCACTCGTAGGATTTTATGTTGATAAGAATGGTATTTCCATTAAAAGAAAAGAATACTTTACAGACTTGAAACTCTTATTGTTTTCATTCTCAGACCGGTATCGAAGACTTCTTAAATGATTTCGAAAATAAAAGACCATGCTTAATTTCAGTTCATTTAAAAAACCCTCCGTAGTTATGCTTCGTATGTATTTTCTTTTAGAAATCGTATATAATTATCGGAAGTTTTTCAAAATTATCTAAATTATTTATTTAGTTTAAGTTTTTTCGCATTCCTTTGATTTTATTTATGTTACATATCAAATAGTTTATTCAATAAATCCCCAAAAATGCAGGGCAAACTTGTCAACAGATATCTCAAGGTACAAAGTATCATTAAAAATACCAATTCACAAGAAAATAGTTGTTGAGTATCAGTTAGGATTCCACAGATTTTCAAAAAAAAAATTCTTCTATGCTTTTAGAAATTTACCTTTTTTTTTATATAAAATCTGCTTTTTAAAATTTTATTGAAGTTCGGATATATTCTACAACACTTCAAATTTAAACAGAAGTTTTTTTTTAAATTACTCTGATAATCTGATAAGTGTCCTGAATTTCTGTGGGATTTTCCAGCAGGATAAATAGATTTTAAGTGAATGCATTGGCATTTTTGGAAACGAATAAACTGTAGATGTAGTTTTGCGAACAATATTCTCTACGTAACTTTAGAACTTTCAAGTTATCAGTCCACTGTCAAAATCCGCTAGCACAAATTTGCAATATACTAAAATCAATTACTTAACTTAAGGTCTATTTCGATATTCTTCTACTTCGATATAAAAGGAGCCTCAAAACAAGGTCCTGAAACATCTGAGGAAATAAACAGTTTTTCGAAACACTTTAGGTTTTAGGTCAACAAACAAAACATGTCAACTTTATATGGAATATAAAATGGTTTCGGAACCATTTTCATTGCATTGATTGATATCATGATCTAATGTCTGTATAAACACAGATGTGTCTGTATATCTGGCAACCCGGGGTCTTATACAAAATGGACACGGTAAATCACAAAACTTGTTGCCTCTGCTGTGAACGTCGTGAACGTATCACGCACACACGATTATTAATCATGTATCGCCTTTCACTCACACAAATGCATAAATCGGAAGTGATGCGGTAAAATCCAACTGGTCTTATTGAAATGGATAGAGTTTGACTTACTTACATCGGCTTTCTCTTCCGCTTTAAAAGCATTTTTTATAGAAAATACTGTTCAATTTATAAGCTAACAACGTCTTAGCAACTATCAGAGCCTCAAATCAACGGTTTAACCGTGATAAATCAAAGAGCAAACCGATGTAAAGAATCGCTCAACGAAGATTGATGTTTAGATATTGTTTGAGTCTCAAAGTGAGAACAGAAATTGAAAAAAAAAATGAGTTTACCAAAGTTCAATGGAAAAATACCCCCATCGGGAACGAGAATCGCAATACATGCAACAATACCAGCGCTAATTCAGACGTCATGATGACATTCCAGCGCGTGTGGACTCGGAACGCATGCCACACAATTACTTCTTCATTCCGTCTTCGGTCAGTCATCACCATCATCATCATCATCGCCATCATCATAACAAGCCCCTCGTCAATTGGAGTGCGTGCGTGGAAACACGTGAGATATTTTCATTCCCATCGTCCCTTCCGACATCGAAGTCTGGATTCCTCGGCAGCTCGGCGCATAACAACAAAAACCACTCGCCAACACGTGCATCGATCTCGCTCGACCAAGATTGCAGTTGTTGTTTTTTTTCTCCACTGCATGGCAACGCATTTTTTTTCCTTTTTTTGACACAAACCCATCACGTGGTGAAACTTTTGGATGATGTGGTTTTTCCCCCCAAAATCGAAAAGAAACCTATTTTTAATATCTGCACTTACCTACACTCGCACACACAGAGGAGGGGACAGATCGAGTAGGCTGATATCGGGCCGAGGAATTGCATTTGGCGTTTGTGTGCATCACCCCTCGTATGGAAGAACCACAATCAAAGGCGGCGATGATGACAGGCGTCGTTTATCGGTTTGCTGGTGTGGGTGCGTTGGAGCAGATTGGCCAAAAGCGTTCGGAGATGTTACTTAATTTTAGCTGTGAAAATTCGGACGCCGCGAAACGAATCGAAAGTGTCATCCATTGCGATCGCGTGGGACGAGGAGGACGAGGTGGAGCACAAGGAAACGAATGGATCAGCTGGTTTTCAAGACGGCGGCGCGTCTGATTTTCTTTGTGCAAAAAAAAAAAGGGAATATAGGTACGGGCTATTGTTATTGTTGTAGAGCCGTTTGGTGTTGCATTTTTCTTATCTCTGTCTCTCTCTCTCTATCGCGAGCTCGAGCTCGAACTGAAAGGAGGCGCTGTGTCGTGTGCGAGTGTATTTGCGCGAGTGTGCATTTCATAATTCCGATTTCATTATCAAAGTCATGGCCAAAGTTAAGCCTCTCCGAGTGCAACAGTGGTAACAACTGCAACCCGGCTGACAGCAGGGCGTTGCGTGAAATGCAAGTGTTCGCCTACCAGGGGTGGATTCGGAGGGGGGACTGTCACCCCCGGCTGGATTTCTCATTTCGAGGAGGAAAAACCCCAACGGAAACTATTCCAACAAGAAGGGAAATAGTTTCACTGAACTCCGGGCCTCCGGGCTGTGTTTGCGTAATCTCGGGGTGGCGTTCGCATTTCAAGTTCAAGAATACAATGAAAAAGGGTGTCTTATCGCTGGAGGTTCCTCGATCTCGCACCCTCCTCCGCGCACCACCCGTTGATGATGAGGATGAGGATGATGATGATGCATCAGGACAGGGCAGATTCTGCCCGTTGTTTACAGGCAAGACGTGCTGTTTATTTGCTCGCGATTAGAAGGGAATCTAGGTTTCGCCGAGCGAATGGCGAATCGTGCGGTTAAAGTAGCTAACCGGATGCTGGTCGCGATATATGGGATGTGCGGAGAATTCTCTGGAGGCCTCCTCCTCGAATCGAACGTCAATCGTGTGTTCGAACGAGTACGTGTAGCCGGCCAGAAGCCAGAAAAGCTCACGTATGCATGCGGACGGCGCGAGGTTTTCTTATCTCGTTCGCGCAGCTGCCTTCGCCAACGTTGCCACCGCCTCCCGCCTTCCAGGGAGTTAATTTTAGTACGCATATGCAAATTAGTGCATGCACAACAGAACTCACACACCTACCTAGAAGTAGACGAACGATCACGAGTGCGCCGAGGAATTGCAGCAGCAGTGGCAAGTCTACGTGGAGGTACGCGATAAGCGAATTGCATACGTGTGTTTAGAATATGGCACTTACTGTTACAAATGGAATAATGGCTGCCCCTGCCTGGAAGCGCTCCACAATGGAGTTCGGAATCTAGCAACCCGGCGGGATGGTGGGTTCAAATTCACCGTGGAAACCGTATCCGACCGGATGGAACAGCAGGCTTCTCTTTTCGCATTGCGAAATTCCGGGAACAAATTCGAGCAGCGGGCTGTCGCTGGGAACGTCAAAAGTTACAAAAGAAGAGCGGGAGCGGGAAGAAGACGAGAATCGTAGAAATGGAAGCCTTTATGCGGATTGCATCCCGAGCCTAGCTAGTTGATGTATGCATCGACTCAGACTTTGTCGCGCAGAGACGGTAGAAAGAAGGCCGCCGTCGGTCTGTTGTTGGTTGGGAAATATTGGAATGGAAATTAATGTAATACCGTCTGGGATTTGTTGTCTTGAGAACAAGACGTCGCTGCTCTGTATTTTTAAGTGATGTGGAAGCTTGTTACAGGTTTGAAAAACATTTCTGTGTCAATATTTCATTCAACTCGTTCAAACTGAATATTGGGGGTCGATAGAGGAAACGCTCCCTAGTAGCACACTTCAGCCAAATTAAGTTTCAGCAACCTGTTAACGACTAAACTAAGTTGTAAACTAGTTTTGTCAACCGATTTACAACAAAAGTGCTGCTTAGGCTTCTCTTCCTTGACAGAGTACTTAATTTGAGTGGGTAGCCTTTTGTCAGAGGGACATCCACTGCGGAAGCTATTGTTCATAAAATCATATTCGCCCTTTCGAAATGTTTGTACTGATTTTATCTTATATTCATGAGAATCAATTCTTTGATAAACCAAATAGCTCTCAAAAAAATCTGACGGATTTGTTTTCCACTGATTCAGAAATTTTTTTCAATTCTAGAGGAGCTTCAGCTTAGTTTGAATAGTCCCTTTGGATCAAACTAAACAAATACTAGCATCTTTTCCAAAAGGCGTCTCGTGAAGTTATACCTGCTCAACAAATTTTTCCTTCAAGAAGACTGCGCTTGAAACAGTTTGTTTTACAATCGAACCGCAAAAGCAAAAAAAGGTGCACAAAGTTAGTGAGAACTCAAAAATTTGTAACAACTGAAATGGGACTAAATGTTTGACTCAAGACTGGAGCATGTATCTTGAAGATGTTAGATTTCATCATATAGTACTGATATCTTGGTAGAAAGTGCCACTAATAAAATAAATTAAATAGTCGAACTCGGTGAGACCATTCCAGTTTATTTTTTTAAATACATCGTGCCCGTCAAAGGTCACAAGGTCACTAATTCACTCTTTTAATTAATCAGTATCGGCGCCGGCCACGTCCTCATAGTCTTCGGGTAGGCTGTAGGCGAAGGATGATAAGAGACTGTACTCTAAAAAAATGAGACAGACAAAAATGGTCGCCAAAAATTCATTTTGAGTCTATTTTTTTCAAATTGTCAGGAAATAAACTAAAACATTATGGTTAGATTTCTACTTCATTGGTTTATTGGATCTTCTCTCCAGGACCAAATGCGCGCTTTTTTCCCTTGACACCATTCATAAGATTTTGGGCAACAGTGGGCCGACTTTTTTTATTTTTTGCCCGGCCTTGGCACGTTCTGCCAACTTGGTCGCGGCAGATTACCAGTGTGAACAGGCTGCCACATCACGTTCAAACCTGCCTGAACCAAATGGACAGCTTGTAATAATCACCGGAAGATGCGATGGGGGTTCATTGTTTGATTTGCTGAATTTTTTCATACATTCATATTACACCATTTGCTGAGATGAACGGAGGGACCAACACAGCACCCGAATGAAGCGATTTGGATAGGAAGAGTGGGACTGCCAACTTCCTGTTGTTAACATTTCGAGAACAAAGGGCGGGCTCTTCTCCCAATCTAGTGGGTCTTTTAACTAGGCGAGGGCTCGGTTTTGGTATTATTTCTGTGAAGTTGTGTGTGGAAAGAGATTCTCTTTGTTTGCGCGTAAGTGTATCTGCGTACTGGCCCACAATACGTTTTTGATGAAACATTTTGCACAGTACATCCTTGATCAAATCGTTTAAATAGAACAGTCCACTGCTAGAGGCAGTTGCGTGCCGTGGCCATCTCTAAAACTACTCGACCGATTGTGTCTCATTATTTTAGAGCACAGTCTTCAAATTGATAATCGTTGGTTAGAGACCACGTTTATCTCTGCGTCTCTACAATATCCAAGGGAAGAGTATTTGTGTTCGTGAGTTCGGGTTATTTATAGACCATGAATTCACTTATGGTAGGTGCTGCAATCAATAAAAGAGCAGTTCGCTGGTAAGAATAGGCAATGCGACAAATAGCAAGGGTAGCGACATGCCTGTTATTGAACTCCCGACCTTCTGCTCAGTAAACAGAACGGGTAACTACTGAACTACCTAGCTGACTTTCACTTTTTTTAAACACTATTTAAAAAAAAACTTTTTTGAGCGTATTAGTAGAATGATTGTGATTGGGAAACTAGGAGAATTTAAAATTAACACTTCATTTGATCACTTTAAAAAAAATAAAAAATAAAACATTGAAACACTTTTTCAAATTTTCGCTAGTGAACGCGAGCAAATTACTTTGAATTCTACTACGAGCTTATCTTTTGACAGATAGGCCTATTTTGTGTGCTACTTACAGACTTCTTCAGTGTCGAGTGTTCGACTACCCAGCTGAGTTAAACATGGTGAGACCATTCCAATTGCTTTTTTTTTAAATACATTTCTACTAAAACTTGAGTTATTGAATATATATGGGCGCAATATAATGGATCTATCTCGAGATAATGCGAAACTTGGAGTATCTCAAACAAAGGACGTTTATTGCATTTAAAAGCAAAAAACAAAGAGCGAAAAAATTATTCCAATTTGGTTTTGACGAAACCTCAAACTTTCTTCGAATATCACTCATGATATTTTGGACAATCTGTTGGCTAACCTGAACGGTAACTTTGTTCTATCATCTCTTCATTCTTCAACATCTGTTTGAAAACTGACCAATATTTCTCGATTGGGTGGAATTGAGGGCAGTTGAGTAGATTGGGATAGTTGGGTTGGAGGGTATAATGGTCTTGTTTGTCATAAAAACCTGGATTTTTGGACACCGTAAGCCCACTGCCATTTAGAATTTTTGCTGTAGACCTTGGCGTAAGCTTTGCGATCTCTAGGGAAGTCACCGAGGACTCGCACCGAGATTCCGATTGAACTGGTCGTCCTAGCGGTCAAAAAGGACCACCGGCTTCAGCGGATCACAATGAAAAAGATCTAGAATTGTGTTCATGTTACGACCATGCGAAGGATTTCTGCCATTCAAAACACGATTGGGGGTAGTCTAGTATACCTGGTGAAAAGTCCGGAGCGCTTCGGAGATATTGATTTATTTGATTTTATGTAACCATGATAAACGTGCAAATAGCTCATACAGGAATTCTGCTACTGCAGCTGTTGTCGGGAATATGTCCACAATGGATACAATGCGGATTTATGACCACTTGAAGGAGTCTTCCACAACTACCAGAAAGTGGAACCCGTTGAGTAAGCCAGTGAAATCGATGTGGATACGTTCCCAGGGAGATTGTGCGGTTCGGACGGTGTCTTAAGGACCGAACTCAATGAAGCGGAAGCGGAACGGAGTCGACAAAATGAAAAGTCAGATCTGAGTAAGCCTGCTTATCTGATTCCTACTGGATATATCGACGACACTAGCGACAACTGTCAAACTTGTTTACATTTAATTTTTGACACCTCTAGACAAAATCAGTAATGTTGTTGTCGATTGAAGGCCATTACACGTAGTTGCGTGTATCAACTTTCCACTTGTTGTGGCCGGATCTGAGTCTGGAAAGAACTACTTGATCTCGGAGGACGGGTGGATCCTGCCATTTATAGGTGTCGCTCTTTATGATTCGGATGATGGTATTGTTGGAGGTGAGTCATTCTCGGCTCCAGGCGGCGTGGATGATCTTTGAAGTCCACTTTTTAAGGTCTGCTCCAGGGACTTCTCTGGTGAAGTAGGGCATTTGTCGTGCAGAGGCGGCTACATGATCTGCTTCCTCGTTGCCTCGAATTCCACAGTGACCAGGGATCTAGGCAAAGGTGGCGTTTGAGGGAGCATGCTTTTGGATGCCCTGTATCCATGGGTGTTTGGCTATGTCGGAGCGTTGGGTAGAATTGACGCTTGCTGAATCGGTTAGGATGAGGATCGCTTTCTTGCTTGGGGTTGTAGCAGCGAGGAAAGCGGCAGCAGCTTTGGCGGAGAAAACGCTGCATTGGTCGGGTAGTCTATGGCATTCGGCGAGGTTGGGGCCAGTGATTCCGAAGCCTACTCGTTCGCTCGCGGCAGATTCATCAGAGTACCGGATTTCATGGTCTTGGTGTTTGGTTCGCGTTAGTTCGGAGACTGTTCTGGTTGCTGTGGTAGGGTTGGAGCCGGCCCTGAGTTGATTCTTGATTGAGTTATAAATTCGGGTTTTAGGTCGGTTCTAACTCCTGGCTCCATTTCAGTAAACCGGTTTGTGGTGGATTTGAGAAGGCGGTTTGCCTCGGTAAAGAGGTATCCCTCCTTGATGTGGCCAGATGTTTTCTCGTTGTATCCAATAGCTCGGTGGCAGATTGGCCTGATCATGAATTTGTCGAAGGGGAGCTTACCGTTGTCGATGCATGTTGCTTGTCCAGGTGGAGGGGTGTTTGTTCTGTAGTTGGTTAGGGCGAGTTGTTTTCCTGGGTGGTCGTCGGGAAGTCGCTTAGCGACTCTTAAGACTTGCCTTCTGGCAAGGATTGCAGCCTTGGTGTCCGGGCAACACCAATGGAGGGCCTTTTTTTACCTGGAACCGGGCTTAATCTAGAAATCGATGAAGTGGCGGCTTTTCGGATCTTTAGGATTAGTTCGGAGATGTCGTTGGGGGTGTTGGAGTTGCACATGTGGCTGATGTTGGTCTGGAAGGACCAGTCCGCGTCCTTGTATCGCCAGCGTGGTTCTCTGGATATCGATTGTGGTTGATCATCAATGTGTATGCTGATGGGGTGGTGGTCGCTTCCCAACGGGTCGTCCTTGATTATCCAAAGTAGTCTGTTGACTATGGTGGTGCTGGCGAAGGAGACGTCGGCTGGCATCGGACTTGACATAGTGCCGTACCTTCATCATCTTGCACATCTTGGCAAGCTGTAATGTCCTACAGGGTTGTCGGTGCCCCAAATAATCCAGCATTCGCCAACCACCGGAGAACGTTCGAGTGGCGCGAGCTTGCATCTATTAATTCTATTATCTGAGCTTGCATCGAGAGCATTCAAAATAATTGAGGCACGAGCTAGGGCTTTTCTTTGGAATCGGTCCATGGCTGACCCTCGCCAGTCTCGCTGTCTGCGGAGAGTCCGCAGACTGCATTCTACTTGATCGATACACTTTGCTTGTTGTGCGCCTCTTCTTCTTGTACCCGTCGGTTCGTTTTCGAGAACCATTTGAACAGGGCTGTTGTCTGACATTCTTATGACATGCCCAGCCCATCGTAGTCGACCGATTTTAGGGAGTACTTCTCCACTGTAGTGGCAGCTTGCCAAATCAGGACAATACGTTAAAGATCCATTCATGTACGGACGGCACTCCTGTTTGTACATTTTGGAAATCCATAGCCTTGTTTGTCGCGAAATCCTTGGTTTTTTGACCGCAGCTGAAAATACCGTGCCAGGTCAAAAGCTTTCTTGTGAATTTATCGGCAAAATGTATTTGAACTTGCTAGGGACATCACCTCGGCCCGTGAAGCTGCCCATTATCCATTTTCACGTATGTTTCGTCGTCCATGAGGAGGTAAGACGAATCCTTCTGACGGTGCTTTGGGTGGTATTGAATTTCGTGGTAAATCCGACAGCCCTGGGTTTGCCCTGATTGTTCTCAACACTTTCGAATGCAACTGTCGATCCTTAGTTTCACAACGACGCATGCTATGATACTGCTCATCGATAGTCTGCCGCTCACGGAATCGTTTGAGTACGCCACTCAAGTTTATACGTTCCATGAAAAACCCTGGAATAAATCATGACAAGTTCTGGCGTCTCAACTGGAAAATTATGACCCTCATTTGACCAAACCAAGGCGCCGTTTAGTGTCTTGATTGCCAACCTATGTTCTCGAACCCATCTTGTTGATATCGATGCATGCCAACTCCCGTTACTTTACGACCTTAATATGGCGCACAGAGATTAGAAAGTGTGTTTCCCCCCTCAGCTCACCCCGCCATCAGCCGGATAATTCCATACCTTGAGAAAACACGGCGGAATATGTTTCGGTACTTATCAGATCAAAACTCGGCACAGCTCGCTCGTTCTCGCGCTGACCACACTGGGCCGAGAAGAGTGCAATTTCGACACGTACTAAAATTTTCTCCGCACCAAGCGAAATTAGCAATTTTCCCGCTCGGTCCCGCGCTCGGATCCACGAGCAACGCACTCACAGGTTTCAATTACGTCCTCCCTCCACCCTCCACCTATTTCGTCAACTCCCACGTCCTCCCGCACGGAGTCATGTGCGTTGCACACTGCCACTAATCGCTGTGGTTATCTGATTTCTTTCAATCTTTTCTCCGTTTCCTGCTGCCACCGCTGCTGCTGCTGCTTCAATGTGCAACCAACTCAACTTGCAGTGTGCCCTTTTGCTGCGTATTGCACCGACCATCACAAACCGCAGCTCACCTGGAAGAACGGCATGGGAGGCAGACATGGGGGAGGGGTGGAGGACCCATAAAGTCATTTGGCAAAGTGCGAGCCTTTCAACGCTCCCTAGGGTAAGTTGGGGCCGCTGATGTTCACGATTCAAGGAAAATTGGAGTGGGTTGATCAAATTCTGTTCACCCCACGCTCCCCTCGAAGCTCAAGCACCGAGTCCATCGTAGTGTAGCAACCCAATTGACTTTCACGCGTTCTTGAAGCGTTGCGAAAAATCAACGCATTGCACCTGAGGTCCTCCCCCCCCCCCACCTACATCGTCTCACCCCATCACTCCATTTGATTCCGTGTGACCGAACTGAGCGAGCGCACACAGCTTAAACGCACGGAGTCAGGCAATTCGAATGCGATTTTCCATAAGCTCGCTCTACGCAACGTTTGCTGCTGCTGCTGCTGCTGCTGGTGAGCGGCGGTTTTCCGTTCCGTGGCCCATCATGCCTTTGTGCGCCGTTTTCTTATTATATATCATTATTTAATATCATTATTATTAATGCACCTTGGTCGCCGTTTTCGTCGTCGTCGTCGTTGCTGATGATGTCTCGATGCCTCGATTTCCGTACCCATTCGTGCAATTGCACTTCCACAATCACTGCCTGGCCTGGCTGCGGTTGGGGCGCAGTGTGGCGTTGGATTGCAATTGCACTTCCGACTGGCCGCCCGGGTAAAAAAGTCGTTTTCCCGGCGGTATTGGGACACTTATTCGGACAAATAAATCGTTTATGAGGCTGAATAATGGCTGAACAGAAGTTCCTTTGGGATTCCAAAATACGAGAGTTTTATGTTCATGCGACATCTGAACGAAGAATAGGACAAAGAGTCAACTCGGGTTGTTGGATTGTTCTGCGTTTGAAATCAGTCGTTGGATACGCATCTCTGGGTGCTAGAGAATTACACGCTAGGCTGGCTTTTCACTCCGACGGGCGAAGAATCCGAAGACGCGTGAGGCGGTTTAAGGTCAAATGTGTAGTTGCATGTGCGAGGTGATTGTTTTGAGCAAAGAGTTCGTACTGGTTTTTAGAAAAAAGTTACTCAAAAAATAGTTTCTAAACTTATCATAATTCGTTTAATGTTCGTCTAATACTGTCACGTATTTTTTTTTAACATCAACCGATCTTCATGTGGACCATGACAGTTTTCAAAATTACCTCCCTTCGACTGAAAACGTGACGTACTTTGTGGACGTTCCCAAGAACCAACCAACGAATTCCTGTTCACCTTGAATATATTCTAGAAATTGCCTAAAAGTTCCCACTTCTTGTTCAGATCAGCCAGGCAATCTAGACTTGATGATATAAAGGGTGTTCCGATCAAAATTTGGTCAAACAGTAATGTGTGTGAGTCGATCAAAATTTTTATTAATAAGTCGATTTCTGTTTCTTTTTCAAGTTTAGTTAATACAGAATACAGGAGAAATATTCAGCTACGCTTCCTTTCAACCGAATTTGAAATGCCGTGTCTTTCGTTTAACACCTGCCATAAGATTTTGTACAGTCTCTATGTCAACTTTATTCACCGCAGAACGCCAGTTTGCCTTCAACTGTTTCTCGCTAACAACAGATTTTTGAGTCGTCTTAATGTTCCGCTTGACGATGGCCCAATATTGTTCGATTGGGCGGTGTGTGGAGAGGGTTCCTGTCCTTGGGCACCACTTGAAGTTGTTGGCAGCATACCACTCCATGGCCTTTTTTCCGTAATGGCAAGATGCCAAATCCGGCCAAAATAGACCGGAACAATTGTGGCGCTTCAGGAAAGGTAGTAGACGTTTTTGCAGGCACTCGCTTAGATAAATTTCCTGGTTGACGGTTCCGGTCGCAACGTAAACGTTGCTCTTCAACCCACAGGTACAGATGGCCTGCCACACCAGATATTTCTTCGCGAGCTTTGACAGTTTAATGTGCTTGAGCTTGTTTAATATCTGTCACCTTTCCCCGTCCGGTTGCCGTATAAATTCCTGTCCAGGAAGCTATTTAAAGTCTGCCTTGACGTAAGCTTCATCGTCCTGTGCCACGCATTCAAACTTCGTCAGCTTCGTCGTGTACAACTTTCGCAATCGTGCATTGGTCGACATGTTTTGTTTATCGTCGCGAGTTGGAGTCACCACTTTCTTGTAAGTCGACAGTCCACCTCGTTTTTTAGCTCTATCGACGGTTGGAGGCGCCACTCCCAGCTTCTTTGCGACATCTCGGACGGAGAGGTTTAGGTTCCGCTCGAAACAGCGGGCAACTCTTTTAGTCGTTCCTGTGGCCTCCGGCTTTCGATTTCCCCCCGATCCAACTTTCCTGACTGTCGACAAACGTCAAATCCAGTTTGGATTTTCGCCTCTTCCTTCGCCGACATTTGGATAACTGAAGTGCTAATCTCAAAATCAAAAGAAAAGCATGATGCTACACGCACACGTCTTCAAAATGAGGGGTGTGCAAAATTTTTTAATGCACGAAGAAAGGAAATACGTCAAGTTTAAGTTGACCAAATTTTGATCGAAACACCCTTTAATCAGTTCCGATGGTTCACTTAAAGAGAGTACGGAATGAAAGTGCATAATTTTCAAATAATTGTATCTTTTTACTTTTCTATGTTTACTGTTTAGTATTAGCAACAATCGTAGCTGTGCAATCGTTGCGAAGATGGAGTTAGAAGTACCTCGGATCTCTCTAATGGTGCTATCAGCAGTAAGCTGGAAATCGTACAATCTTGTGTCCACATGTTTGGATCGTCGTTGTGGTTGGTCCGTTTCCAGTTGGCGGATGGTGCTTTGGTTGTCCTCATAGAGGAGAATTTGGGTTTTCGGCTTGTGCACATCCTTCATCAGCGTCTGGATCCAGAGTAAATCATGACACGCTTCGACTGCAGCAATGAACTCAGCCTTAGTCGATGATAAGTCAACGCAGCTTTGCTTCCCGATGATCACCTGCGCAATACGCATCCACGAAAGCCTTCCAATCTGCATTGTTGTTTCCCAAATTCAATCGGAGATGCTTCGTCGCCAGGAGGTCCGGCATAGTCCGCTTCGCTTCCGTTCAGTCGTCGGCACTAGGGGTACCTTCCGTCCATGCAACAAGACGTTGATTGCTACATCTGGGGTTGTGTTGATCGCTACGTAGAGCAAACTACCAACTAAACTGGAGTACGAAGTATTGTTTGATAGCTTGCATTCCTGGAGGTAGTCGGCATCCATCGAAGTCAGTGCTGATTTTGTCATTTTGAGCCCGAATCGCGACGTGCTGGATGTATAGCACTGTTGGTTGAGCAGGAACCGTCCATCATTTGCTCGCTCAACCTGTATGCTCAAGTACTGCCGCACGTCACCGAGGGATGTCGTCTTGAACTGTTTCGATTACGCACCTAGGATAGCGTCGTATTCAGCTTCAGTTTCGCACACGATGAGCATGTCGTCCTCATACAACACGAGGAACACCTGCTTGTTGCCTGTGGTTCGTACGTACAGGCACGCGTCAGCGGTCGATTGGATGAAACCCAGCATCTTGAAACATCCGTTAATCGTGTGGTTCTAGATCCGTCCGGGTTGCTTCAGTCCGTAGAGACTCTTCTTCTGATGACATGCCTGTTTAGTCTCGAACCATGTCTGTTGACGCATTTAAACGTCTTTCGTTAGGTTCCCGTACAGGAACGCCGTCTTGAGTGCGAAAAGTCTTCTGTTTTGCCACTGGAGCGAACAACTGGTCGTAGTCAGTGCCAAACTTCGGACTAAACCCTTGTGCGACCAGCATTGCTTTATAACGCGTGACTTGTCCTTTTTCGTTGGTCTTGGGGAAGAGAGTTTGAGAGTTGCCTTTGAATCAGCATTCACAGCCTTCACGTCACGTATTCCGCAATCAGACGCAGTCATTCCAGCGACCAGTTTCTTTCTCAGTAGCACTTGCAGCGCGTCCGGTTCGCAATGTCCAGCCCGTCGGCCAGCTCTACGGTACCTGCAGCCGGTTCGAGGTCCTCAATGAAATCCCTGTTGGACGTCATGTGCAAACTTGCCCCGGAATCGATAATCCAGTCGTTCTCCGCTTCGCCACCTCCGACGGTCAGTGCGTATATGTTGCTGCTGCAACCATCCCTGGCGGTTTTCGTGCTTGCTTCTTGGGTCCGATTTGTTCTCTTTGTAGCTGCCTGCAGTTCCGTTGCTCGTAGCCAGATTTCCTGCAGTAATGGCACCGTCCTGTCGTTTTCAAGGCTGCCCCTCCGGTTAGGCTACGGGTTTGCTTGCTTACCTCGCCCAGAAATTTCTCCCGCATCAAATTCAGCATCAAGACATCGTCCGTTCGCGTGCCGAGGGCAGTAGTCAGCGCGTTGAATGAGTGTGCCAGTGCCGCCGGAGGGTTGTTCTTCATATAGGTCCACAATCCTTCTCGGATCAGCAGCGGATCGGTCCGGAGCTTCCAGGCTTCGTAGTTCGAATTGCTGAGTTTTGTGGAAATCTTGAGTTCCATCCTTTCGCAAGTTTGGCTCCGCTGTCAGAACTTCCAGAAACTTCCTTCTTGATGAAAAATCGGCACGTTGCTAAGGCGCAAAACCTATTCGCGTAATTGAGCGTAATTAACCGACATTGATGGTACAGGTTGCTGTGATTCGGATTTGTATTTGAAGGTTTCCGCCGTGTTGCTGCGATATGTTTGCTTCCTCAACATAATCAACGGTATTTTGTGTTTTGAAACGCTACACTGAACCTTTGACCAACGATCGGAAGAAAAAGTGTGTCCAAAAATGGATCTCCGTATAGGGTAAAGGATCATATGTGGGTTGTTCTATTGTTTCAATAGAAATCCGAATAGTTCAGTTCGGAGATGTGGTAGGAGACAAGTAGAAAAAAGAAAAATGAAAGAGAAAAAGCCAAATAAGACGCGAGAAAAACAGGAAGGAAAAGTAGAGGAATCGAAGGAAGCAGAAAAAGTTGGAAAAAAAACCAGAGGAAGAATAGAAGGGAAAAGTGAGAAGTTGTGGAAGAAAAGCTAAGAATAAGAGTTTAAAAGGAGGAAATGAAAAGTAGTTAGAGATGAAATACTGGAGGGATTGTATATGAAGATGTTTATGGATGAGATAATTTCGTAAGAATGCAACCTTCTGGTGTAAAGTGTAACTAATAAAACAAAATAGAGCTGCCGACATACAACACGCATGTTTTTTGTCCCCACATATTTCTAGGAACACTTGAAGCTTGGCAGTCTGAAATAACACATTCCGACGTTCATCAAATAAATACAACTGCCACTTTAGGACGGACTTCGCCAAATCGAGAAATAGTGGGCAATTGTCAAGCGAAAGCTGAACAAGACTGGAACATAGATGAAACCCAGACAACCAAAATGCACGTATATTAAAAGTAGTTTTATGATATACAAACATATATGTAAGTTAAAAAATCGTATAGAATGCAAAAATATGGCTTATACATGCAAAAGTCGAGGAGCCATATACGTGCAATTTCCATTGTTTTCTTAAACGAGTTGAATTGATATCGTATACGATTTAATATGTAATAACAAATTCTATTTACGAAGGTTAGCGATGTATATCCGATTTAGTTTGTGACGCAGTACGATGAATAAATGACACATCGTATATAAGTCTAAAATTTGCACTCTTTACGATTTAACTTAAACATAATACGATAAAGGTCACAGTTAATTGCGATTTTGACTTAAAATATAGGAATATACGATACTATTTGAACTCTGTTATACGACTTGTGGTTGTCTGGGAAATGGCCTATCAAGTAGACGAACAGAGTTTCCAGAAGATGGCGCGAGGTATTTAAAGAAAAGTTTCGGAGGAACTTCTGGCGCCTTCCGTCTTCCGAAAGAATGCAGCTTCTTCTTTGCGATGGCATACGCCATAAAGATGGCTTTCGCAATCCCGAACTTTAACAACGGGTTGGTGATACTATCGGATTACCTAGCAGCGCACTTGTTGCAAATGGGTTTGAAGTTACTTAAATGTGACTTAATAAAGTCACAATCACGTTGCTGCAACCAGTTGTGACGGTTATGTGTTGCTTGGGTTCTGCTACCTGCCTACTGGCATTTTTTAACTATCCTCACCAAATTTTAAATCGCCAAACGCTTGCATTATTTTCAATAAATTAAACGCAAAATGGAACAAGGTGACGTGAGTTTTAAAACGCTTCAATGCACCAGCCCCTACTGCTGACGCCTCTGACTAATGCGCGTGTGTTTCACTTATTTCCCCACACATCGTAGATAACACACGACAGACGAAACAAACCCGAACGCATATCGTGTTCGCTTGATGCAAGAGCGACGACGACATTCATTGCCTTTAATAACCGAACCCCCTCGTGGCAAATATTTACTTTTTACCCTTTGTGCCAAATTTTTCGAAGTTGAAAACACGCATTCATCACGGAAAGTTTTATGGCACCGAATCTGCCCAGCACGAATGAGTGCACCGAAAATTTGACCGTTTGTGTGACACATTGCGTCATTGCATCACGCCAGACAAAAAAAAGCCAACGTTCTAAACTTGCGGTGAACGTGATTTAGGTGATCGTAAAATGCGTTAATGAGAAACGGGTTGTTTGTGTGCGAGCCGATCCAACGTTCAAGGTCGTAAACGGATGGGGGCAGCAGATGAATGCAAATTTGTCCTGTCCTGTCAGGCCGGAATGATTTCATCATCGAACTACAAAAACGGAAAATCCTCTAATCCTCGGTGGATATTTTTGCAGTTGATTAGATTAAAATGCTGCACTCGAGACGGCGTGGACAGACACTCGGACGCAGGATGCAACTCGGCGCGATCTTAATCCACACTAAGATAACAAAGTGCTGATCGTGCGCTTTCGTGTGCAGTGCATGCGGGCTGACGCACAGGAGGCGGATTATGGGTCAAGAAGCCTCGGACGATTGAATCAGTTTTCAATCATGAATGTGTCTTGCTTTTCTAAACAACGGAATCGTATCAGAAAGAGAGGGTAAGGGCAATGGCCCTTTCCCATCGTCTAATCCCAAGCCGGAATCAGCTGTTTGTTTGGCGAGAGGAGTGAGAGGGCTGTTTACTGTTTACAACAAAGTTGCTTTGTTTGCCGCTCACAAGTACTTGGTTATTGGATAGGTAAGTATACCGACTGGCAATCACTATTTGGATTAAGTTAACAATTTTTCAGGAACAGTAAACAGACTCCCATTTGTAGGTTATATGTCCGTGTCACAAACCGTTGCTAGATTTGGCACATTTGAGCGTTGGATCGTGGGAAATCCCAACAGGATTTCTGCAATGGGATCGAGATTGCGTGTAATATCACAATGACTTGCACTTTTAGGGATGTTTATTCAGTTTATAATTCCGAGCTTTGAAGAGATACTTCGGCAATTCCTGGATGGGTCTGAATTAAATAAACTTTGTTTCGATGAACATTATCTTGTGAAAGTAAGATGTTTGTATAATGTTCGTAAACTTAAATGAGTCATGCTAACACAAACTCGAGTGTGGATGCCAAACCTTAGTTCAATTTCAATGAAAGGGTGCATTTGGTGAGACCATTCCAATTATAGAAAGTATGATAAAATTCAATTCAATCCACAACTACTTCTTTCAACTACTGACGTACTCTCATTTTGTAAAATGAGGTAAAAAATTAAGCGATGTAAGTGACTGCTTATTCAATGAACAAGTAGAAATTACAGATGCTACACCGTTTTTTTTGAATGGGTGTTAATTTCTTCTATTCTTCCCGATAATATGGATGTAACAGTTCGTGTCCTAAATGATGAAAACCAGTTGATCTTCAAATTTTGAGGTGCATTATTCTGTCAGCTCCATACTGATCCTCGTTCCAAACGAGAAAGAGACCTGTCGAAACATCATCATGGCGTCACCATCTGGAGGGACGCACTTAATGATTTCCTCACGTTTCTACGTGAAATTTCACCTAAACACGTAACCAAATCTTCGTCAGTCAAATCAGGTGAATATTACGTGTCGGTGAATTGTACGTGAAAAATCACGTAACATTAATGCGATTTTCATGTAGAATGTGGATTTACGTGAAAATCACGTAGCTCTTATGATGTGTTTATTACTAATTTTCGCAGTGAACAAAAATTACGTGCGTTTCACGTGGAAGCAACGTGCCGATTTTATTTAGTGTAGTGTAAAACAAGAAAAAAGGCCAATAATTCAGGATAGAGCCAAAATAAGAACATATCTAACCTTTTCGATTTCTCATCATCATCGTATTTGCCTTAAAAAATAAAGGGTGTATTCGATAAAAATGGCACACACATATATACTCATCAAAATTAAACTGATTATCGGATTTTCTTGAAATTTTCAGGGAATGAAGAACTTCTAATGAGTTTTGATTAACAAAATTTGTTTTATTCAATTTCGTCTCCCATCCCGAATGCCCGCACCTTCCTTTTCACTCCACCCATCAAATTTTGTACAACCGATTTTCCCAGTGTTTTTGTTGTTTTTACCCAAATTTTCTTCAATTCTAGCTCTGTTTAGTTTTGGGATGTTTGCGAAGTTCCGTTTTCATAATTGCCCAGAATTTTTCAATTGGACGAAGTTCCGGTGAATTTGGTGGGTTCATATCCTTTGGCACAAAATTGACTCCGTTGGCTCGGTACCACTCCAATACGTTTCGAGCGTAGTGGCAGGATACTAGATCAGGCCAAAAAAGAGTTGATCCTTTGTGCTTCTTAATGAATGGCAAGACACGCTTCTTAAGGCACTCTTCCGTGTAATTCGCACCGTTTATTGTTCCGGAAGAGATGAAGGGAGCACTGATTTCACCACATCCGCAAATCGCCTGCCCGATTAGAAACTTCTTTGCAAATTTCGATAGTTTCTTCTTTCGAACATCCTCCGGAACATCGAACTTCGACTTGGCAACGAAATATTCTTGCCCAGGAAGTTGACGGAAGTCGGCCTTGACGTATGTTTCGTCATCCATCACGATGCAACCGGATTTGGTGAGCAGCTCCGTGTAAAGTTTCCGGGCGCGGGTTTTCGCAGTGATGTTTTGTTTTTCATTCCGGTTTGGGGCTTTTTGCACTTTGTAAACATGTAACCCAGAACGCTTCATGGTTTTCTGCAAAAAACCGACTGACACCTTAGACTTTTTAGCGACATCTCGAATTGACATGTTTGGACGGTTCTTGAATTGTTGTACGACTTACGACCACTCCCTTCCTCCTTTGGACACTCAGACGCTCCTTGAAGGTTCGAGACACGACACGAGACACACACAGAAAAAAATTATGAATTTTAACAGGCGCGTAGAATTTCCCCTCGTTTAATTCTTAACCAAAGCAAGCGTAAACAACGATATTGTTTGCAATTTTTGGAATTCTTTCATACAATATACGCGATTTAGGTGATATCGAGCTTTAATTTACACGATATATCTCAGTATTTTCTGTCAAATTTAGCATTCCCTTTATGTGCATTAGATAACGCAGAAAATTCAATGTTTCTTTTTATCTGTGCAGTTGTATTTGCAATTCCAAGCCTTTTAGCAATCCACCGGTGGGACGCCCCTGGATTTTGATTGTGAGTGCACAAAATTTTCTCACGGACAATTTCTTGTTTCGATGACATGAATGGAACTACTGAATGTATAACTATGAAATTTGGCAGATGTAAATAATACACTATGGATAAGATCTACTCAAATTTCTAGGTTTTTTACTCATACGATTCAAAAGTTACAGGAGATTTTCTGTGTGCCATTTTTATCGAATACACCCTTTAGGGTCACTGTTGTTGTTGTTGTTGTTTTTTATTAATGACATTTTACATCCATCGGATGCATTCATGTCAGTTTCAGTTGTGAAAATGTAGAGTGTACAATATGAGGTGAGAAAATTCAAGGGGAAGTTTTTACTCAAATTAATCGAAACTTTTTTACTATTAGAAGTGTATCCACGTAGTATACAAAAATATGTTTTTCAAATTTTTGTCAACAAAATGGCGTCCGCTAGAGTGCGTTTAAAAACTCGTTGTATTTTTATGTGAAACCTGCCAACCCAAAAAAATAACATCAATTGCATTTACAGTTAGTAGATAAATTGAAAAAAAAGTAAAAAAATTGCACTTTTGGCGTAATTTTTTTGAAAAAAATCCACATTTTTCCGCCATTTTATCACATTTGTCCATATTTAATTGCAAAATATTACAATAGTTTTTAATTCATATAGAAGGTAATCTATATAAACAAAAATGAGTTGGGATTTCCTTTTTCACGATTTAACTCGAGAGCGGAAGGACCGGTTGCCATGAAAATTTGTATTCAGGGGTTTTTGAGTCCGGGAAATATTTTTAAGATAGTAAGAGACCCCTCCCTCCTCTGAAAGAGGGGGCTCCCATACAAATGAAACACATTTTTCTGCATAACTCGAGAACTGATCAAGCAAAGGAACCCAAATTTAGCATGCGGAAGTTTTTGGAGGCAAGAAATGTTTCTATGGAAGTTTGAGACCCCCCCCCTCTCTAGAAAAGGAGGCTCCCATACAAATGAAACAAAAGTTTCTGCATATATCAAGAACTAATCAAGCAAATGGATCCAAATTTGGCATGTGGGGTTTTCTGGTGGCGAACATTGTTTCTATGGTAGTTTGAGACCCCTCCCCTCTCCTAGAAGGGGTGCTGTCATGCAAATGAAACTGAAATTTCTTAATAATAACTCTAGATCTAATAAAGCAAATGGAACCAAATTTGGCTTGCGGGGATTTTAAAGGCAATAAATGTTTCTACGGTAGTTCGAGACCCCTTCTCCCTCTCTAGTAGGGGGGAGGGGGTGGTCTCCCATACAAATGAAACACAAGTTTCTGCATAACTCTAGAACTAATCAAGTAAATGGAACCAAATTTGACAGGTAAAGGTTTTTGAAGGCAAGAAGTGTTTTTAAAGTAACTCGAGACCCCTCCGTCCTCTGTAAGAGGGGGGCTCTCATACTAATGAAACACAAATTTGTGCATAACTCGAGAACAAATCAAGCAAATGGAACCAAATTTGGCATGTGGAGGTTTTTGAAGGAAATAAATGTTTCTAAGGTGGTTTGAGACCCCTCCGCCTTCTGGAAGGGGAGACTCCTAAAAAAATGACACATAATTTTTAACATAAATCGAGAGCCAATGAAGCAAATGAAAGCAAATTTCTGCATAACTCGAGAACTAATCAAGTAAATGAAACCTTTTTAGCATATGGCGGTTTTTGGAGGCTAGATTTCTATATACATAAAAATGATTTTCTGTCTGCCTGTCTGTCTGTCAGACCCTTATAGACTCGAGAAGTTCTGAACCGACCAATGTGAAAATTTATATGAAGGGGTTTTTGGGGCTGGGGAAGGTTTTATGTTTGTTTGAGACCCCTACTCTCTCAGGAAGGAAATGAGACACACATTTCTTCATAACCTGAGATTTAATCAAGCAAATCGAATCAAATTTGACATGTGGGGGTTTTTGAAGGCAAGACTGTTTCTTTGGTAGTTTAAGACCTCTCTCCTTTCTGAAGGGGGGGGGGGGCTTCAAACAAATAAAAATCAAATAATTATTATTATAATCGATGAGCCCAGTGCGATGGTTCGAGAACTAATCCAGCAAATGGAACCAAATTTGAAATGTAGGGGGTTTTAAAGGCAATGATTGTATGGTGGATTGAGAAACCACCCCCCTCTGGAAGGGAGGGCTCCCATACAAATGAAACACAAATTTCTACCAAAAATAAGAATTATCCAGCTTACTTTAACACAAAACGTGTGTTTTTCGGATAAGAAGCATGTTTTGATAGAAGTTTGAACCCCTGTTTATTCAAAAAAAAAAATCATACTTCATTTAGTTGCTAGTGTAGCAGCTGTAGTAGCAGTGTAGTAGCAAAAGCAGTACTATAATAAAGAAATCCTTTAAGTTTCAGCTTAATCGAACAATTAGTTTTTGAGTTATCACCGGCATAAACTCCGGAAATGCTGTTTTGGGAAAAACGCGTTGAAAATAGGTCTTCTCGGTCAAGCGTCTCTTTATACCTGCTGGGCGAAAAAAGGCGTCTTCGAAAAACGATGAAAAGAAACACTTGGAGTTCGAATTTCGAAAAAAGGGTTTCAGGAGCGTATTCTACGGGAAATTTACTAACTTATGCATCAGAAAAAAATAGAATTAATCTAATTAAACAACTTATTTATGTATGTTGATGATATGTCGTCATTGTTTCCAAAATAGGAGGAGTGATCAGGTTGAATTTCAATCAATAACGAAACACCCCTTTTCGAACCCCCTCCACACGGCACCGTTCATTTATTCATTGACCGTAAAACAAAAAATAGAAAAAAACCGTGTATTATTTGAGAATATTCACTACCGCACGACGACTGCCCAGAGGAGCTGGTGTTACCGGAGGGGGGTTTGTCCCCAAAAAGGTCGATGCACCGTGCGAACTGCACTGTCACAATTTGCGATTGTGTGTGCGCCCACCATCCTCGTGTGCGGAAAAGCGAAGAGTGAGATAAACGCAAAAATGAGTTTGTCGCCGTCCAAGCGTGCGCGTGTGTGTGTATGTGTGTGTGGGGTGATACTATTCAAGGTCGAAATGTATTCGCATGCAATCGGTTATCTCCAGAAATGCAATTTGGGTGCGTTGTTCGCAGCTCGTAGCGGCGCGATGATTTTTTTGATAACGTGGTAATATTTCATTTTCTATCTATTACTTTCAGGTGAGGACGCCTAATGACCGATAAGGGAGCCAACCGCCACCCGTATTGCACAAGATACGCTGCCCGATTAAAGGTAAAACCGATGCACAATTTTTCAAACACCCCTTCTTTCGAAACTCATGAAATGACAGACATTTCACGTCTGGCAACAAGAAACAAGGAACAACCTTATCATTAGTCATCGCTGGCCGCACTCTAATGACACTTTTTGCTCTTTTGGACACCCGAGTAAAAAGGTTCCCTGCAAGTCGGGAATGACTTCACACGAATGCAGTTTTATTTCCCGGGCACCCGGATCGGGACCATGCAACCATATCAAGAAAAGAGTCGTGCCTATCCGCAAGTCGCACTTTTATTGTTATGATTATAAGATGACGACGACGACGGCGATGGTAATCCACTTTCAGCGGTTCAGTTCCCTGATTTGCTGATTTCGGTTTCCTCGCCGTGGTCCGATGACAGAGTGGTAATCAAGGGCCTCCCGTACAGATGAAGTCGACAGCCGACGGCGCGGCATCTCTCGGGCTCTGATCTGGGGGCTTATTATTGTCGGCTGGAGCTGGAGAAAAAGTTTTGCTCAGTGCAGTAGTCATCATATTTGCAAAAGGAATGAGAGAAAAAAAATACATCAAGAAAGGGAAGCTCTTGGGCGTCGTTATTATAACGATGCGTAGTCATAACATTTAATGAATTTCAATTTAATTGCAATAAAAATACATTATGTATGTCGGATTGCACTTGAGGTTTTTGCTTTCGGTTTTTTCTCTTATTCTCGGAGGGATGTCGTTGCCGCCTTTGGAGGTGAGCGGCGCGGGGTGGTACTTAGCGCCGGCGACCTGGGCGGTGCTCTTTGACCAGGTCTTCTTTTGGCGGGATAAGTGTTGGATCGAGAGATATCGAACCTCGGAACTACATCGATTCAGAGCCATTTACTCGACGGGCTTTTACAATTTAAAATTTTCATAACTTTTGCTAAATTCTAACTCGAACTACAGTCGAAATGATTTTTTTTAACGAATCTTCCAATTGGTTTTTTCGTTCCTGGTAGTAGTTTTATCATCATCGCTGATTCATGACACTCACTTGTGCAGCATGTTGATACGATGGAATTATGTGAACGACCCTCTCTGATGAACTAATACACGAGAAAACGGAAAATCTGCCTCGCAGTGATAGTATCAAATCTGCTATATCTTGTCGTAGTACATTTATGTAAAGGCATTTACGTTGAGTGTGATACTGGCGGGTTTTGCCGCAACTCTTACGAAAAGGGAAAATAATAAGTTATGAAACGTAGTTTAAACATAAAAAACATCACAATGTTTCTTTCAATGTTTTTTTTAATATTCTAGAATAATCCTGAATTATAATTTTGATTGTATAGGGTGAAGCAATTATTTTTTACTGTTACCAATCTTTGGCAAAATTTCAAATATTGCTTGGAACTCTTACAGTGTTGTGCTTCTAAAGCCTGTCCACGTTAAATTTTGGACACTTCTTTCAGTGTAGCTTTTGAATTATTTCATGGATCACTGAAATGTTTCACCTATATGACAGCTGAAACAATCCTTTTTATTGAATGGTTGAACATGTTTACATTCTTGTTTCATTCAGTAAAATAGCGTCGAATCAACTGGAAGTTCGGTACTCGATCTTTCATTTTCATTTTTCATTTTGCAGCACATGGTGGGGCAGTAAGAGCGTAAGTCAATCCAAGGCTGATAGAGAAAGAGGGGTAATGGCTGACTCGTCACATGGTAGCCTGCAGGGGTTTGTAGTGTCTTTGGATTGAGATGATTGCGCTGCTACAAAATGGCCTGAAATGTTTAATTTGTATATTAATCGGTACTAGTAGTGAGTGTTTTACCATAAATCTTTTTAAAGCAATTCGTGAATAATATAATTTTGATTTAGTATATACTTACTTGGTCCTGGCTATACTTCTCTCCCTGTGCTCCTGTGTCCTAGGTTGATTTCGAAGTGTTTCCACTTTTGTTTTGTTCTTAGTTTTCCGATTATCCTGTAGGCTGCTAGGCTGTACAGTTCAATTTACATATACATACCATCTTCTTTCCCATTTTTTGAATTGCTCAACTCTTGAAATCCGGAATGAACACTCGTTGCCTCACGGTGTTACGTTAGCCGCGTGTGTGGAGCTTGAGTTCCATCTGGTACTTGAATCCGCTTGAGGCCATGGTGGTTGCAAACCTGCGTGCATAGAGTGAGTAACCTAAAAATGAGAAGAAAAATATTTTAGTGAGATTATTGGTGATGTTCTCATTACGATTTTTCGTTTCCCTGACTAAAAAGATTAAGTCATTCTAAACTAACCATAAACGAAAAAAAAAGTTTGTCTCAACCCTACAGTCTTACAGTCTACTCTACATCTTGGGATTTAGTTGTTATCCCAAATTTAAAATATTTCGAATAAGAACTAATTTGATACATTTCAGAGAACTGGTCTACTTCCTATCTTGTGGGTTTTTTTCTCTTTTTTTTAATTTCTTCCTTTTTAATAATTCATAGAATGGTATGAGGGATACAATCTTATCGCGTCGCATTCCACCCACCCATAAACTTTAAATTAGAGCGGCCGGTTTGATGTGCCGTGTTTGAAATCTTTGAACTATGCAAACAAGGAGGTAACTAGAAAACGATAACCTTAGGATATTGTGGATGACTCATCAAGCACTGGTATTGATATAAACCACATGGAAAGGTTTATTCTACTGCTTCAAATGCTGTATACTTAGCGGGCCCTCCGCGTCCTATCTCTAATAAAGCAGCTTGTCCTCGTCCGTCTTAAGTAACACTTTTCTATGACTATGTGCTTCACTTCGAACAATAAGATAATTACCCCGATCAAAACATTCACCCTTTTCGAAGATGTTGCAATTACATTGACTTATTATACCATTATAAAACCAGGTATTTTGGTTATTCATACCATAAAACATATGGATAAACAACAACATAAATTGCCACGAAAATGAAAAGTGTACTTTATGTCGTTTCCCTAAGATTGAAAGTAAGAAGTTTAAAAGTGAATTGCGGCCAGTATCAAACCTGATGTTAGTGCCTTTATATAAACGTTCTACGATGTGGCAGTGAAAAAATGACTAGAATATGTAATACTTTCACTACTGGTCAAATTCTTGGTCTCACATGCATGATTAATTTGAAAATTTGACCCACGAGAGGGAACTGAAAGTTCGGTACGCGATCTTGCCAAGAAACTAAATCTACCGAAAAGTTCCGTGTTTTGTGTTTGTCTGCTCAGCGCTTGATTGGGGATCGGATGGTTGGAAGTGGAACAAATCGAAAAGTATGCTCCCGACAAATGGACAAGAAAGTGGTCGCCATTATTGAGAAAAATCCCAATCTTTCTGAGCAAAATGTGGTTCGCAAAGATGGGAAGTACGTACAAAAAGTGAAGTAGAGGTAAGGACTGAAGGCATACGAAGCGAAAAGCAAAATTTCACTGCAAAAAGTCGTACTGAGGAGGTTTACACCAATTTTTTGAAAGACGTTAAACAGCTTTCGATCTGGCTTTTTATATCGTAATAGAAAGGAATGCCGTTGCCGAGCATTTCCGGACAAAGATGGTGTCAAAATTCCCGAAAAAGTATTTTATTTGGCAAGCCATACGTAGTTGTTGTGGAAAATCTAAAAGGTTTCGTCTCTATCGGCACTATCAATCAAGGATGTGTACGAGAAAGAATATCTGCAATAGCACTTGCTACCGTTTATCAGAAGCTACGACTCTCCAGCTCTGTTTTGGCTTGTTTTGACCTCTTTTCAATTTGCGAAATCCGTCCTGGAATGGTACAATGTACAAGAGATCAAATACGTGCCAAAAACCGCCCATCCACCAAACTGTCCAGAACATCGCCCAATAGAGAAGTTCTGGGCTCTAGTTAGATGGAAACTCTTCGAAAATAAGAAAAAAACAAATAGTACTGACGATTTCAAGAGAAGATGGACAATCGTCTCGGCGGACGTTTCTGAGGATACCGTACGAAACCTGATGGCGGGTGTACCACAGAAGGTTCGAGAATTTTCCTGAAAGAACGGTTAACATCTTAATCAACTGTTTCTTATGTAGACATAACTTTGTTATAGTAAAATAAACAATCGGGTTTGTTGAATTATGTGTAAATATTCGTTAAAATTAAATAGGAGTTGATCGGTACATTGGTCACAAAAAGGTGTCACTCAACACAAACGATCATACAGAACAAAAATTGGTGTGAAAATGGTTGCTGGGACGATCTACTTCAAGAAAATTAAATGATTCTCCATTTTTCGTCATATGGTTGGGACTTAAACAATAACTGTACTCATTAGACATTAAATTAACCATTAGATGGTGTTAGTGCCATGGTCACTTAAAGGAGTGACCAAGAACCGTTGTCAAGCTATCAAGCGGCACTCGTAAGCAAGCAAATGCTTCAACTTCTATATATCTAGAACCAATTGAGCCAGACAGATGGAATCTTCAGGAAACCTTATTGATGTCCTAGAGCATTATTAATAGTCAGTTTGATTCGGAATTCAAGCACAAGGTGCTGCAAGTGAGCACTTTGAAAAAATGAAATTCTGTAACTCAAGCAAGTGATGAACTAGAAGTATGAAATCTTCGGGAAAGTTCTTATGATGATCAAGAGCTACCAGATTATTTTCAGATTGATGCAGAACTCAGATGGGGCTCTAGAAATAAAATGTTATATTATATAAGAATAATTTATTTAGTTTTATTCAGAGTTCAAACACTAGGTGGTGCAAGCTAGAAAATTATTTTTAAACTATTGTATCTCAAGCATCTGCTAAGCTAGAATGATGTAACCATCGGGAGAATTCCTTAGACGATCACGAACTACTTGGTAATGTCTAGATTGATTTGAAATTTAACCACCGAGATGGTACTAGTGAGTAGTCATATTCTTAAACTTCTGTATCTCAAGTATCTGATGAGCCAGAAGGACTGAATTTTCAGGAAAGTTCTCCAGACGTTCAATTTTTTTTTGTATAGAACGAAGTGAACTCTAGCTTGGCCATTAAGAATTAACCTGTACGGATTTAACTTAGATGATTGACCGCCATGGCCACTTCAAGAAGTGACTGCAAGAACCGTTGCAAGCGAGCAATGTCTAAATCTTCAGAACCAAATAAACCATAATTGTGGAATCTTCGGAAAACCGCTTTTGATGAATGAGGACTACATAAAAATGATCCATTTGATTCGGATTTGAAACACAAGGTGCTGCTGGTGCGTAATAAAAAAAAAGAACTTCGGTAATGCAAGTTGGGTCCCTTCAGACATTCTAAGAGTTTAATTTGCTGCATTTTTTCTTTCTTTTTTTATTAGTTTGTGTTTTTTTTGTTTCTTTTTAGCCTCGGGTAAACCGCTAGTAAACGGCCTACGTCATATTAATGCTAGTACTAAGTCATTCAGGCTCCGTAAAGCTAACGCAATTGAACCTGCCAAATTAAATGAGCTAGATAAAAAAAAATGGAATTGAATAGCCACACTGTCCACTGTTGCAGATCTCTTATGGATCATTCAAGTAAGCCTTCCAGTTCCAGTTTAGTAGAGCCTGTTATCTCACAATTGCGTAGCTGAAGGTGATCCCGGGGGACTTCCTCTTTTTGATCTTGGAAGTGACAAATTTCACTATTCATCCTGGGCCCGCATGGGTTCTGGTGACATGTCAAATGAAGTATTCCCGTATGAAACGACACTCGCAACTTGGGCTGTTGTCTCTTTGTGAACTGAAAAGTGTTATTAAAAATAACAGTTTTCAACGACCGAACGACAACGAAGAAAAATAAAACCAAAAATATCAGCACGAAGCAAAACATCTAAATAAAAATCAACCATCTTCGAGCAAAACCTACTTCCTTCAACCCAAATGTTAACCAAATCCATTCAAAATCCATTCCATTGCTAATCTTAATCCAATCTAAATGCGAAAAAAACTCAAATCCAATGATTAGATACATTTATTCTAAATACTATCAAAATATTGAATCAAAATTCAAATCCAATCTTCAAAATTTAATCCAATTTTAAAACATGTCGCCTTCAATGCAAATCATAAAATCCGAATCATCAAAATGTTAATTTGTTTCAGCAGAGATACACAACCCAATTGAATCGAATCCAAATCAAAATCCAATTAATTGGTAATTCAAATCTTACGAAATCCAATCGTATCTACAGCTCTTCGAAATATTATCAAAAATAGCCTAATTCAACCCAAATCCACTTGCAATCAAATCCTGTCCAAATCCAAACCATATACAAATCCCGCTACAACTTAAGATCCTATTCAAATAAAATCCATTGTTTATCCAAATTCAATCCAATTTAAAGCCAAATCACATCAATTTCCAGCCAAAATATATGTCTAGCCGTATTCAAGTGTTCAGTTGTGATAGAAGAACCAATTTAAATCCTATTTCAAATGCATCAATTTCCACTTTCGATTTAAACTAAAATTTAGTTGGAATATCCACTTCAAATCAAGTCCAACTCCAACGAAAATCTAAATTCACTCAAAATCCAACTCAAATCGAATCCAAATCAAATCCACACTAAGTTTTTATCGAATTAAAATTCTAGTCTAGTTGCTCTTCAAGATCCAATTGCAATCCTACGCAATCCAAATCCATTTCAAATTCTTCAAATTTAAATTGATTTCAGTTGGAAAAAAACAGCCAGAAACAGCCAAACCAAATGTAGAATCTGTGTGTTGATGCTTTCCAGAAAATTGCAGACCTTTAATAAAACTCAGTTATAATAAAAGTGTTGAAATTAATAGACAATTTTTTGAATAGCAGTAATATAATTAAAATTTTGCATATTCTATACATATTGTATGAAAATAAGAACAGGTGTCGAATTAAAATTTAATATGCTACTACTAGTGGGTTCGAATGCACTTCTGGTCCACATCAACACTGGCAACACTGGTTTGCATCTTTCCCGTTTGGGTAAAGATCCAGATAAGCCTTGAACCCTGGTAGTTATTAAGCTACCACAAGGTTTTTTTTCTGCAGAAGCATTTCATAGACATAACATTTATCTTCAAACGATGCTGTATCTTTTCAGTTTGAACGTATTTTTTTGCATTACCTTAGACTTCTTGTGCACCAAGTATCTCCCATTCTTGATAACGAAGGAGTTAACCTTCTATCAGAATATGCTGTTTACCCGAGAAATACATATTTTGTGTTTTAATTGCATGGATAGTTCTCATGTTTGATTCAAATTGCTGTTTCTTTAGTTTGTGAGAGCCCCTCTTTCTCCAGAGGGAGGGATCCCAAACAACCTTAGAAAAAAGCTCTGCCACTAAAAAACCCCGCATGAAAAATTTGGTTCCATTTTCTTGATTAGTTCTCGATTTATGCAGAAATTTGTGTTCCATTTGTATGAGATCCCCCCTTCTAGACGGAGGAGAAGCCTCGATCCGTCATGAGAATCTTGTCCAGCGCCAAAAACCCCTGCATAAACATTTTCATAACAGTAGAGATACTTCTCATGTTTGGTTTGAATTTATGTTTTATTAGTATCAGAGCCCCCCCTTGCAAAGAGGGAAAGGGTTTCCAACCACCGTAGAAACATTTCTTGACTTCGAAAACCTCCACATTCCAAAGTTGGTTCCATTTGCATGATTAGTTCTCCAATTATGCAAAAACAAAAATCCCTTTCTCATTTGTATGAGAGCCATCGATTTCTGATAGGCGAGGGGTTTCGAACCACCATAGAAACATTTCTTGCCTCCAAAAACCCCCACAAGTCAAATTTAGTTATATTTGTTTGATTAATCGAGAGTTATGCTGAAATTTGTGGTTTTTATGTATGAAAGCCCCCCCCCCCCCCCATTTTTCAGAAGGTTGAGGGGTCTTAAACTAACATAGAAACATGTCTTGCTTTCAAAAACTCCCTCATGCCAAATTTGGTTCCATTTGCTTGATTGTTTATCGAGTTATGCAGAGAAATTTGTGATTCATTTTTATGGGAGTCCCCCTTTGCAGAGATGGGAGGGGTCTCTTACTATCATAAGAACCTTCTCCGGCCCTAAATACCCTTGCATGCAAAGTTTCACGCAAACCCTTGCATGCAAAGTTGGATTTCAGCCTAAGGCTGGTTCACCAGCATCGAGTTCAAATGCAAATCCAGTTGTAATGCTCCATTCAATTAAAATTTACTCCCAAAACCAATACAAATCTTGATCCAACTCAAATGCCAACCGATTGCTTTTGATTGTTGTTGTTTTGTTATCTGTCATTCAAACTATGATAAAACTTGCCTTATTACTTTAGTAAAACCAACTCAAGCGGGTGTATCAAAATGAATATAGCTTAAAACTTTTTAAGTTAAAAGTTAATTTTTTTTTTTAAGCTAAAAGTTAGCATTGGTTTGAGTGATGGTTTTTTTTTTGCAACAAATAATGCTTAATGACGCGGTACTCTGTAATAATGGTTATCAAACACAAACTAAACGACTCAGTTTGTGTAAATTTTGACACCAGTAAACTGACAGTTACTTGTTGACAGAAGCAGTGTTGCCGTTTTTGTTGAGAAATTCAGAAAGTTACGGAATTTTTAAACCCGCTCCCGTTTAATCAAAGTTTGCTTCCCGTGGTGGCGCGTCATGCTCGAATGTAACAGATTCTGCAGTGAACTAGAATTATCAATATAAAGGCGAGATCTTTTAGAAATTGGCACTTGAAATCGAAGAGGGAAAACTTTTTAAGAATGCAACATAGGTAATATTATTGTTTCCATAATAACTGAATCAAATCATTCATCGTTATTTCCAAGAAATTCTCGCGATTCCCAACGTTTTAGCGATGGAACGATGCGAGAGATCCTTGTTCTCGTGATGAATGCGCAAGATTTTATCACGCACGAGCTGTTCTTTCGACTCCATTTCCGCGAGTTTTGATCACAGGACTTTAAAACTTGCATTATGTAAATAATGAACTAAATCCACCCAAATTTTTCATTAAATTCTACCCAACGGTTAAAAAGTTAGAGCAATTTCATAGTGTGGCAATTTCATCGTGGACACCCTTTAATGAACCCGAGTTCTGGTCACTATTTGTTGTTTGAGGCTTGGGATTGGGCTTAGGCTACTTGCTCGGTAATATTTAAAACCTTCTCGGAGACAGATTCACCGCAACGGGTGGGATTTTAGTTTTTTCGCCAAATCGTAATCCGAGATGTTAGGATCAGCCTTCAGTGACCTTCAACCGCGGTTTATGACTCTTACGCTTGATTTGCACTTTCCTTGTACTTTATAATCAATCAAAACTACAAAACTTTTAGGATAATCCAGCAGTTTTGCCAGCTCCCTAATTGATGCAGATGGATTTACTGGCAACTGTGCTCATTTATTTTTCTTTTCTCCTTCTGCACGATGAATATCTTGGAAACACGGTAGTTTTAAACGATGAAAAAAAAAATAGACTGAGCAGAACTTTTCTACAAATAACAAAACGCTGTGAAAGTTAGCATATCGTATCACTTGGAGCGGCGCTATCACTAAATTGAAGAACAACATTTCTTAATTTATCTGAATCATTCTAAAATACTTGACTTTTTTTTTATTAATGATTTATTTGTACAGGCTCAAACGAATCAACTTTACAGAGCCAAGTTTTCATATTTGTAAACATCAGGTATCAGAAGGGGGATAGAGCAGAATACTCGCGGCCGTCTCGAGGTTAATAGGAATCGCAATTTAACGGATAGGAAGATGGGAGGGAATTTAAAGTATGGTTTACATAACACATTTATTTTATATACTAAACTAGCTGAACCCAGTGAGTGCGCTGCTACTCTTGCAATAAAATGAAATAAAATGAGTTGTTTTTTAAAAAAGCAGGGGTTCAAACTTCTATCAACACATGCATCTTATCCGAGAAGTACAGGTTTTGAGTTTAAGTCCCCTGGATTATTCTCATTTTTGGTAGAAATTTGTGTTTCATTTGTATGGAAGTCCTCCCTCCCAAAGGGGGGTGGTTTCTCAAAACACCATTCAATCATTGCCTTCAAAACCCCCCACATGCCAAATTTGGTTCCATTTGCTTGATTAGTTCTCGAGTTATACACAAATTTGAGTTTCATTTGTATGAAAGCACCCTCCCTCTTTCAGAAAGAGGAGGGGTCTTGAACCACCATAGAAACCTTCTTGCCTTCAAAACTCCTCACATGGCAAATTTGATTCGATTTACTTGATTAGTTCTCGAGTTATGAAGAAACTTGTGTCTCATTTACATGAGAGCCCCCCTTCCTGAGAAAATAGGTGTCTCAAACAATCATAAGAACCTTCCGCAGCCCCAAAAACCCCTTCATACAAATTTTCACGTTGGTCGGTTCAGAACTTTCCGAGTCTATAGGGGTCTGACAGACAGACAGGCAGAAATTCATTTTTATGATTATAGAAATCTAGCCTCCAAAAACCCCCATATGCTTTATGTGGTTTCATTTACTTGATTAGTTCTCGAGTTATGCAGAAAGTTGCGTTTAATCTGTATGGAAGACCCTCCCCCTTCAAATGGGGAGGGGTATTGATTGAACTGCGATAGAAACATTTATATTCTCCAAAAACCTGCACATACCAAATTTGGTTTCATTTGCTTCATTGGCTCTCGAGTTATGCTAAAAATTATGTTTCATTTTTGTGGGAGTCTCCCCTTCCAGAAGACGTAGGGGTCTCAAACTACATTAGAAACATTTATTTCCATCAAAAACCTCCAGATGCAGAATTTGATTCCATTTGCTTGATTTGTTCTCGAGTTATGCAGAAATTCGTGTTTCATTTGTATGAGAGACCCCTCTTTCAGTGAGCGGAGGGGTCTCAAACCACAATAGAAACATTGCTTGCCTTTGAAAAACTCCACACGCCAAGTTTGGTTCCAATAACTTAATAAGTTCTCGAGTTATTCAGAAATATGTTTCATTTGTATTTGAACCTCCCCCCTGGCTCCCTTCCAGGAGTCTCAAACCTGTATAGAAACATTTAGCTCCTCCAAAAACCTTCACATGCCAAATTTGGTTCAATATGCTAGATTAGTTCTCGAGATATGCACAAATGTGTGTTTCATTTGTATGAGAGCCCCCCTCTTACAGAGGGCGGAGGGGTGTCGAGTCACTTTAGAATTATTTCTTGCCTTCAAAAACCTCTACCTGTCAAATTTGGTTCCATTTACTTGATTAGTTCTCGAGTTATGTAGAAACTTTTGTTTCATTTATATGGGACCCCCCCCCCCCCTACCACCAGAGAGAGAGGAGGGGTCTCGAACTGTCGTAGTAACATTTATTGCCTTTAAAATCCCCACATGCCACATTTGATTCCTTTTGCTTTATTAGATCTAGAGTTATGAAGAAATTTTAGTTTCATTTGTATCACAGCACCCCATCTAGGAGAGGGGAGGGGTCTCAAACCACCATAGAAAAAAATGTGCCTCCAGGAAACCCAACATGCTAAATTTGGTTCCATTTGCTTGATTAGTTCTTGAGATATGCAGAAACTTCTGTTTCATATGTATGGGAGCCTCCCTTTTTAGAGAGGGGAGGGGTCTCAAACTACCATAGAAACATTTATTGCCTCCAAAAACTTCTGCATGCTAAATTTGGGTTCTTTTACTTGATTAGTTGTTGAGTTATGTAGAAAAGAGTGTTTCATTTGTATAGGAGCCCCCCTTTACAGAGAAGGGAGGGGTCTCAAACCAGCATAAGAACCTTCTCCGGCTCCAAAAACTTTTTCATACAAAATTTCACGTTGACCGGTTTAGTAGTTTTCGAGCTTATTAGGTTCAGACAGACAGACATACAGACAGACAGAAATCCATTTATATATATATATATATATATATATATATATATATATATATATATATATATATATATATATATATATATATATATATATATATATATATATATATATATATATATATATATATATATATATATATATATATATATACATATATATATATAGATTGTCAAAAAACTTAAAACTATACAACTTTTGGTTTTCTTTTTACTTGAATATTTTTGTAAGAAAAAAAATACACACAAACACAGAAAAAAAAAAACTAATACTAAACATACACGTAAAACTCACTACAATCTAAGGCTACTGTTAGTAAAAAACACATGAATGAGTTTCATAAACAGATCACGTACAACCAAAATATCTCGAACTGGTAGATTGGGTTGTTTACCTCGAGCCCGAATGGAATCATAAAGCTCATAAGAATATTGCAATCGCCCCAAATCTCCTTTACTCCATTTATACTGCCAGCTGACGAGTGACCGTTGATGAAAAATAGGAAAAAATTCATTAGAGACGATTTGTCGATCACAAATATCGCCTTCCATAGCGCCCACCTTTGCAAGCGAGTCCGCTTTCTCATTGCCCAGAATTGAACAATGAGATGAGACCCATACAAAGGTGATAATAAAATAACGCGAAGATAAAGCACTCAGAAGCTCCTGTATTTTCATGAGAAAATACGAGGAGTGCTTTACCGGCCTCGAGGAGCGAATATCTTCTATAGAACTAAGACTCTCCGTGAAAATGGAATACTGATCCGGTGTAAGTGAGGCAATAATTTCTAGCTTAAAATGTATTGCCGCTACTTCAGCGACATATACAGAACAATACCAAATCATTAAATATACCAAAGCCTGCAGACTCCTCTATCAATGATCTGACGGATTTTCTTCCTTTCCGAAGGGAGACGTAATCAGCGATTTTTCGTCTCAGGAAATCCCAACGGCGTCGACTGGAGTTCACACCAGAGCGATTGGGGTGAGAGGCAACCCCATTGCCCTCATAATTTGTTTTGTGTTTCACCTTTTTTATGGAAGTTTTAATTCTCGAAATTGTGATTCTAAAATTTTCTCCGAATCAATTTCAGATTTTCATTTTCTCAAAAATTTCTCAGATTATCGAGATTTGAATTGATTTTATGATTGTTGAAATAATCTCAGAGATTACGGAAACCAAATTTATAGTCAATAAAATCTCCAGATTCTCAAATCAATAGATCTTCAAGTAATGTTTTTTTTTTTGAAAACTGAAAATTTCAAATCTGAGCGGATATCTGCAAAATATGAATTCCACTTGCAATTTGAATCGAATTTCCACTTTCCTGGAAGCTTAGCTTCTCTCAAAATTATTGAAATGCCTCGTAGCATTCGCTCCGGAAATTGTTCTCATGTCGATTGAGGTTTCAACACACTCTTTACGAATTATCTTTTTCCTGAAATTTTCGGAATTTATTTTCACTAGAAATTACCCTTGAAGCATGGGAAAAGTCCATAATTAAATTTGATAACTTTCCTTGCAGGTCCGATTTCAATTTCGATTGGTGCAATTTGCGGGAAATTGTGACCAATGATGGCAATGGTAATTCAATTAAAAAAACACTTTCTGAGCAAAATTTGCGTCATTTCCCACATTTTTTTTTCCAGCCCCAATAGAGCAAGCACCGTTCAATACAGTTCTCGTTTACCTGACCACCACCCTCCCCACTTCATTAGAAAATACCTTCACTTTCGCTCCAACGCGCACTGGCTCCAGCACATCGCACAACGCAATAAATGCTAATCGCCTGTAAATGTATGATTAATTAATAAAAAAAACATTATGCAATCACACCTGCGCATACACGCAGGTTCGATCGCAGCCTGTGGACCTCGGCGCACATAATTGTTTTCCACTGACCGCCTGCCACCCACTCCCGGCGACCGACGCGGGTAAATGGATTGGAAAACTGATGCGATGCGATGCGATGGAACTGCTGCTGCGGAACCCTCGAGGGGAGGAAAGTGGCCATTTGAAGTCATAAAGTTCCTTTCTAATTTTTCAACCCCGCTGCCACCCCCCGGGTTAGGTTCGGGGTTGATGCAGCCAACCTGACAAGCGAACAACCAACGAACGAACGAACGGTGCGATCTTTCACGCGAGGATGACTTCAACAGCGACGGAGATCGTGGGCGCCTCCGGGATGATGATGCGGGTTTGAGTGACGGGTTATCCATTTTTGTTTAGCACCAACGTAATGATCTCAACGGTAGGGATTGGGTTGTGTTATTTTGACGAAGCGTAAGATTGATGCTAATTAGTTTTAAAGTATGCAATTAATGCGGAACTTCCATTTGACAGATTTCAAGGAGAGGACGACCGCTTGAAAAACCTGATCCCGAATGCTCCAAATTCCAACGAGAAGAACCGACCGAACCAACCGAGGACAAGAAATCACCTGCGCTTGACAAGGTGACAAAATTGCTACTCCTTTACCCAGGGGCGTCGCCCCGTCACGCAGCTTCCAATCTCTGCGCCATCAACCCATCGTGAGTTTGGTTGAACGCATTCGGCCACAACGCAACTGCCACCGATACCCCAACCGGACAGCGTGTAATTATCGTTATTGCAGCGATGATAATAAAAATAACAATAATTACCGGTCGTCGTCAGTGCCTGCGCCGGCAAGTGGCTACAAATTCTTCTGGCTGCACCCCGATGATGTGGACCACCTGTTGGTTCCGTTGGTGGACGACAGCCACACGCGGTTCTTTCTTCTTTTTCTCCTGCGTCATGCGTAGGATTCCGCGATATGAATGTTGTAAAATTTGGATTAACGAGATTACACTTGTCCATGCTCGGCCGGCCGGCTTCAACGGTGGCCTGTGTGCTGTGCCGGATGATTGGTGTTGGCAAGCTTGTTGAGTTGATTTGCGGCAATCCAATTGCCGTTATGGACCGGGTGGGTAAATTCCGGGTGGCGTTTTCCTATCTCGATAAACGGGTGGCAGTTGCAGGCTCGCGGATTTCCAAGACTTGTACAGTTGACTCGTTGTAAATAATTCGTCTGAACATATCATTACGATCCTAAGCCAATCGAGAAAGCTTATCTTCCAAGTAACAATTCAGTGAAATACAAATTGGTCATTTTGTGTGCGTTAGGACCTCGGTATAACTTGAGCTGGTAATTATCCACATCACAACTATTACTGAACGTTGTTAGGAACTTATAGTTCTAACTGTTCGGAAATAGCGATTTTATTTCTGATTCGCCTCATTGATTTCAGTAGACAGTTCTGACTGAGAATGATGCAGGAAGTCATTTGGCAAACGTTTTAACACTGATATAGTCTTTCCTTGTATTCTTCCATACGCGGGGTAACGATCTGTGATGATGTTGTTTTGAGAAGGAAATAATTTCTCATCACCATGAGGCTCAAGGAGTAGACAGCAATTTTTGCTAGAACAAAGTTGTTAAGAGAAAGTATTGATAGTTCCGTTAGCTCACGGCAGGCTGTGAAAATTGAATAGAAGTAATTTGAAAATTGAGCGGAGGGCATTGTGAGGTAGTATTTCGAAACAGGAACACAAAATAGGGGTAGGTCAAGGCATGATCGAATGCACCACCAAACTCTTTACTTTCGCATTTCCTTTCCAAGATTGCTTCACTAAGATTGACGGAGGCGTTTTGGCAGGCGTTTTTCTGCTAGCGTCAGCGAGTTTCATGTCACTGCCATCAGAGCCATCAATTGCACAGGAGTTTCATGGGTGCCAGCACTACTATGGATCGAATTTCCGTGATTCGGCTTCATCATCTGTGCTTCAGCATCTTTTTAACGATTTTAAATAAACTTACAGCACTATCGATCGAAACCAGCTATGTCAGATCATGCACGAACATGGATTTCCAAAAAAACTGACGCGATTGGTCAAAGCAACAATGGATCTACTGATGTGTATCGTCAGAATCTCAGAAACACTCTCGAGTCCCTTGGAATCTCGGAGAGTCTAACGATAAAATGATCGATTGTCGTGTTTGCTAAAGGGCGAACACAAAATTATTGCGACACCGAAAATGTCATGCCAATTTTCTTATAAAGGGTGATACGGTCAAAATTTGGTCAAGGGAAAACGCGTGTAAATCGGTGAAATCGTTTATTTAAAAAATCTAATTAAATTTCTTTTTCAAGTTCAATTAGTATAAAATTCAGGAAAAATATTCAGTTAGGCTTCCGCTTTTCCAAATCCGAATTGCCGGGCCTTACGCTTGACCCCTGCCATCAGATTTTGTACAGCCACCTTGTCCACCTTCTTCGCCGCAGAAAGCCCGTTTGCCTTGAACTGCTGCTCGTCCTTAGCAGTTTTTTTGGTCTTCTTTAGGTTCCGCTTGACAATAGCCCAGTATTTCTCAATTGGGCGGAGCTCTGGCGTGTTGGGAGGGTTCTTGTCCTTGGGAACCACCTGCACGTTGTTGGCGGCGTACCACTCCACGGCCTTTTTACCGTAATGGCAAGATGCCAAATCCGGCCAAAACAGTACGGAACAACCGTGTTTCTTCAGGAAAGGCAGCAGACGTTTATTCAAACACTCTTTCACGTAAATTTCTGGTTGACAGTCCCGGAAGCTATGAAAATGCTGCTTTTCAAGCCACAGGTACAGATGGCTTGCCAAACCAGATATTTCTTTGCGAACTTTGACAGTTTCGTGTGCTTGAAAATATCTGCTACCTTTCCCCTTCCTTTTGCCGTATAAAACTCCTGTCCCGGAAGCTGCTTGTAGTCGGCTTTGACGTAGGTTTCGTCGTCCATTACCACGCAGTCAAACTTCGTCAGCATCGTCGTGTACAGGCTCCGGGATCGCGCTTTGGCCGTCGTATTTTGTTTATCATCGCGATTTGGAGTCACTACCTTCTTGTAAGTAGATAGTCCGGCTCGTTTTTTGGCTCGATGCACGGTTGTAGACGATACACCCAGCTTATTTGCGGCATCTCGGAGAGATAGGTTAGGTTTCGCTTGAAACTACCGGCAACTCTCTTTGTCGTCTCAGCGGCTTCCGGTTTTCGATTTCCCTCGATCCAGACTTCCTGGCTGTCGACAAACGTTCCCCAAACACTTTAATTACATTTGTAACGGTTGATTTGGCAACTTTTAGCGATTTTGCCAACTTTGCGTGCGAGTAGCTCGGATTTTCGCGATGCGCGAGCAAAATTTTGATACGCTGCTCTTCTTGCTTGGACGGCATTTTGACAACTGAAGAGTGAATTCCAAAATCAAAATAGTCAAGTTGATATTGACCAAATTTTGACCGTATCACCCTTAAACGTTTAGAATCAAAACCAAAATTTTAGGGTAGTTTATAATTCAAAAATCAAAAGAAAAGTTAATCGATGGAGCCTAGCAGTGTAAAATTGAACGCATTTTCGCTTGATGCCCTCCATCAAAGTCTTTACAGTGTCATCCGGTACCAGTTCTCAGGTTTTTTTCCATTTTCTTAACATGTCTTTCTCGTCTTTCCAAGTTCCCGCTTCATCATTGCCCAGTACTGCTCCACCGGGCGCAGTTCCGGACAGTTTGGCCTTTTTTAGAATAGTGGCATGATGCCAAATCTGGCCAAAATAGCGGAGCTTCGTCGTGCTGCTGCAAAACGGCAAAGGCGCTTCTCGAGGGCACTCAGATTTGTAGATCTCGCCATTTACTGTGCCCTTTGTCACGAAAATCTCACCCTCAGTCCGCAAGAGCAGATGGCCCGCCAAACGAGATATTTGGAGGCGAACTTCGACATTTTCTTCTTCTTAAATTTGTCGTCCACATAGAACTTGCTCTTGTCGGTGAAAAACTCCAACCCCGGAATTTGCTTAAAATCGGCTTTTATATACGTTTCGTCGTCCATCACACAGCAGCCATATTTTGTCAGCATCTTCTCGTAGAGCTTCCGTGCCCGAGTTTTAGCCGTCGATTGTTGCCGCTCATCGGGGTTTGGAAGTTCTGTACCTTGTATGTATGTAGTCCAGCTCTCTTCTTTGCATTCTGGACGTAGCTCTGCGACATGCCGATCTATTTAGCCAAATCGCGGCTTGAGACGTTGGATTTGCTTCCAATCATCCGCTTCACCTTTCCCTCCGTCTTTTTGTTCTCCGGTCCCGGTTTCTTCCAGCTCCTTTGCCGTGGTCTAACGTCAACTGCTCTGGAACCGCTTCAACACTCTGGAGACGGTTGAATGGTGAATGTTCAACATTTTTCCCAACTGCCGGTGCGACAGGTCAGGAAATTCTGGTGTTTGGAAAGAATTTGTTCTCTCGACTCGCGTTGGTTCACCTCCATTTTCGTTAAATCGAAAAACACGACTTCGAGTTTGACAGCATGTAAACAATACCCATCAATGAGAAAGTGTGCAAAATTTGGTTGATTTTTACCCAATGGTAAAAAGTTATGCCCTGTTGAATGTGTCGCAATAATTTCGTGTTCGCCCTTTAGTTTTGAATGGAGTAGCGTGGATTGTTCTTTATATTGTATTGTGAGACTATTACAACTAAATGTATTATGCTGCAAATTTTAAATTTCAATCTCAGTTTCAGTGAGCGAGATAAGGCACATTAACCTTAGGAAATTATTGCCAGATATTTGATTCAAATGCCATAAGTCCACTCACAGGCAAAAGAAGCATAAACTAATCTTTCCAGCACCTGTGCTCCCAACGATCAAATGCAAATTATCACATTATTTAGCTCTATATGGAAGCACTTGACAGTGGAGATCGCTCTTTCTGGAATTTCTTGGAGTCTTCTCTGCGGCACATGGTACGCAGTTGGCCTGGCCGGTGACAAGAGAAGGGATGCATTCAACAAGTCGTCATTTTCCAGGATGCTTTCAAGAATTTTCTGCGATAGTGTAAGGTTAGATTAGATTAGACGAGTGAAGGTATGGCGGTCAATACGGAAGTCTACACGAAGAACTGCTTTTGTAGAAAAGCACCATAAGGATGTAGATATTGTGTTCTGAACGGACCGGTGTCATTACGCAAAGGCCACATTGGTTGTCCGCCCAAAGTATACCGTTTGTACGTGAGGAAGACAACTCCCCAAACGTATCCCTGGTGCGTCCAATCGAGTCATATTGGACCATACTGTCCCAGTTGGGGTAAGGAAATTGTTTGGAAGCCGCCACAGCTCAACAACTCAAGTCCCGTATCATCAGATGTACCATTAAAATTGACCTCAACGTGGTCCAGACCATGATGGCTTGGGTTCCGGGAATGTTGAGGAAGATTGAAGATGCAAGGTTGCCATCTGCCTGATTGTTTCACACTTCAAACGCACATTGTACGGACTTGTAAAAATGTGATAAAGTTCTGTCCAGTTAGAATCCGGAATCACTTATTGTGTTGCAGAGGCACGGAAAGTGACCGCTGCCAGAATTCTTTCACAGTAGTTTGTTTACCTAGGCCCCTACTTTCTGTGGTATAAATTTCACGGTGTTTTGTGCAGTGAGTCAAAAGTTATTCCAGATGGAAGCCGAGAGGAGAGAAAAAATGCCTGATGCCTGCTCATCGACGGTGTCAAAATTTTACTGCTGGCTTCCAGGCCAAAATTTCTACATGGCAAAGGGCACGAGGAGATGTTCCTGCAAAGTTTAAGTTTGCTTTTATGGACAAATTTGTCAAAAAACTGATGATTTGGCTAGGGATATGCAGCTGCGAAGCACAAACCAAAGTGTTCGTGACGAATAAGACCATGGACTCGAAGCTGTACAAGGAAGACTGCCTCAAAAACCGCCTACTACCTTTCATTAAAGCCCATAAAGGTCCCGTGAAGTTTTGGCTAGATTTGGCGAGTTGCCACTACAGTCGGGAAGTCACCCAGCGGTACCGCGATAATAACGTAGATTTCATCGATAGAAACATAAATCCACTCAACTGCCTGCAGTTCCAGCCCATCGAGAGATTTTATGCAATAATGAAGCGGAAACTTGAAAAAAGTGAAAAAAATGACTCATTGGTTTTTGTCTAGATAATTTCAAGGAATGCTGAATTCAATCTTCCATATTACATGTCAACAGATTGAAAGCGTTGAAATTAGAAAGAACTTCTTATGTTTTAAAGAAAGTCCATTAGAGATGATTTCATAAAACAGTAAGTCCAATCTTTTACTTTTCAAAATTCGGTCTAATGACCCTGTCGTCCAAATTTTGAAACCAAAATGCCTGCCAATGTAAGAAACTGGAAATCGCAAAGTCTGAATCTGCTTACAAATCAATTCCAAAAGTTTTCAATCAGTTTTCCAGTGTTTATCGTTCTTGAATACAGAACTTCAGTACTCAAGCACAAACAAGCAAGTTTTCGAAGGTCTTGTAACTTGTTTCAAAGGTGCCAAATAAGAATGCTGAAGAATTTCATGAGCCGCATTAAATGTCCAGAACGATACAGCTCAAATTCTCAAAGTGGCAACCCTTCCCAACGAACCTCGAAAAGCACAACAACTAACTTTAACCCATAGTATACCTTCAGCAGCAACAGGTTGATCCAATCATCCAACAGGCAGTCTCATTTCTCACCCTCCTCGAAATCTCCGGAACGCACTGGCGCGTCGTGAAAATTCAATTAGCACGCACTCACACTGCCACACTACACATTTCTCGCGCAAATGCTCACGATGCGTTGCCACTACACTGTGTGGGGCGAATACCGTTTTGTAAACACAAAACCATCTGACACTTGCAGACGACTGCTTGCTTGGATCGATGGACAAGTGAGCGAGCGCGAAGGAAAAAAAGAAAAACTGCGTCCACTTGCACACGGTAATGAGCGCCAGGCGCGCGAGCAATCAATAATTTAACAAAATAATAATTACTTATTTATGTTTGCGTACACTGACCAACCTCAGCACCCCCGCCCCCCTTACTTTTGCTCGCAATAACCAGAAAGGAATATGACAAGTGAATGTGGTGCCCCGGGACGAGTGAGTGAGTGAGTGAGTGAGTGCGTCCCGGGAGCGGAGTGTGCCTTTCCGTTGTAGTACCTACTAATAACACTTGTTTCACAACTTGTAAGGGTCGAGTTGAGTGGAGTCGAACAAAACTGCATCAGCATCAGTTCCCGGGGGGAGGGGGGTGCGGTGCGGCGGGTTTGCGGTGGGGAAGTAAGTAGTGCGCAAAACCGCGAGCCGCCAAGTAATTAGCAATATTTCATTTTCGCGAACGCGCAGTCAACTATTTGCACACTGTGCGAGCCGAGCCACATAACCTGTGACGATAAAGGGAGGCAACCGAAGGGAACGAAGGGGGTATTTTGTTGCATTTCCCTTTTGTGCAGGGCTTTCCGATGCATTTTGATGGATTCTTCCTCGTGTCGGTTTTTTTTTTGCATTCCGAGAAAAAAAGAAGGGAACAGGAATCCAACGTGAATGAGCGAGTGTGTGTCAATTAGTATCATTACACTAATGGAGTGGAAGTTCAATTGGTAATTAGTGATAAAGTGCGTAATTTTCTTGCAGAAAATGGTATGGCTAGGACAATGATGCCCACATTGAAGACATTTGTTGGTGAGCATTGGGAGTGTTGTTGGCATGTGAGATAGAAGCCTTGGATGTTATTTACTGTTTTAAGAACGATGCTGAAAAGTTTGACTTTAAAGGGTGCAACAGTCAAACTTTGGTGAACCACGGGCCTGTTCACGAACTTTTCAGAAGATTAGTTCAAGATCGGTTTTTCGTCAAGAATCCAAAATGACATCAAGCTCCACCGGATCCTTAAGCGCTGCAGACATCGTTAATTCAAGTCTCGTCAGTTCATGCGTCTCACTGGAAAAGAAAACTGGGCAACCTAGAAGTACGCCGTTTAAACTTGCCTGGAACTCGAAGACCTCTGGAGCACCATGAAGCCGAAGCGAATGGAAGACGGAATCTATGAAGCCGCGAACGCAGATAAGGATCGCAGGGCAAGGGCGACGATCATCCTACCTCTTGACACTATGAACTATCCCCAGTAGCATACTTGTTTGCATTTAGTTAAGATAACATAAATATGACTTGCTAAGTCATAATCAAGTTACCACAACTAATTATGATCGTATTGTGTTGTAAGAATGTTGGACAACAGCCCCGCAAAAATGGTGTTTGCCTCGAATCCGACCGGTTCAAGTCGTAGAGGAGCGTAGCGAGCTAGTTGGTTAAACCAAGTGGAGCAAGACCTCGGAAGTGTTGGACATTGGAAGAACTGGAGACAAGCAGATCTCAGTCAAGTTTTATGGAGGAATATCGTGATGCAGGTGCGGTCCTAATAGGAGGTTGGACCAGCATGAGTAAGTAAGTTAGTGTGCTACTTGGGGTGTCTGGTAACTGTAAAAAGACTTCGAAGACTCGGGCCTTACCAAGCGAGTTGGGCTACTCCACAAGCAAATAACGACAGAACTGTCATCGTAAAAATCCATGCCCGACTAAGTGAACCAGATTGTCTCGGCTGCTCAGCAGCTCAAGCTACGTAGTTTTCGACGAGTGAATCGGAACGATCCTGCCCGACGAGTGTCGTCCAACGATAATGTCGTTGGTAAATTCAGACATAGCCATAGCCGGAACCGCCATCAGAACGAAGCCCCTTCAAAAGATCCAGTGGATCATCCAGATTTCTTCGACCGACAAGACGTTGGCTGCAAGCAATAGAAGCGGAAAATTTGGTAAACAGGTGAAGAAATCCTTCTCCGATCTTTCCAAGGGGCCGAAATGCCGGAAGTATAGCAAGTACGGCCATATAGCGAAGGACTGTAAAAGTGCAAAGACGGACAACGAGTCTTGTTCGGTTCTATCCACTCTGATGAATTTGTCTGAAGTTCACTGTAGAAATCCTATGAATTTTTCTAAGCTTCTCTGAAGAATTTCTCTGAACTTCTCTGAAGAATTTTCCTGATCTTCTTTGAAGAACTTCCCTAATCTTCTCAGAAGAACCTACCTGAACTTCTTTTAAGAGAGCTGCCCTGAACTGCTCTACAAAACTTTTTCAAAGTTCTCTGACGAACTTCATTCATGTTCTCCGAAGAACTTCCCAAAATTTCTCAAAAGAACTTGCTAAAAAGTCTTTGAAGAACTTTTCCGGGAAGTAGGAAGTAGGAAGTACCCAGTAGAACTTCTCTAAAGCTTCTCCGAAGAACTTCTCTGAAGTTTCTCTGAAGTTCCTCTGAAGATTTTTTTCTGAAATTCATTTGTAAAACTTCCCTACAGTTTGTCTGAAGAACTTCTCTGAAATTACTTTCCTGTAGATCTGAAAAACTATCCTGAACCAGTCAGAAAAATTTCTCTGAGGAGAACTTCCCTCAATTTCTCTACAGAACTTCCAGAAATTCTATAAAAAAACTTCAATGAATTTCTTTTTTGAAAAATCCCTGAACTTTTCTGAAAAACTTTTCTGAACTTCTCTGAAGAATGTCACTGAGCTTCTCTTAAGTATTTTAATGATCTTCTTTGAAGAACTTCTCTGATGAACCTTCCTGAACTTCTTTAAAGAGAGCTGTTCTGAACTGCTCTACAAAACTTTTCCAAAATTTTCTGATGAACTTCATTGAAGTTCTCTGGAGAACTTCCCAAAATTTTTCTAAAGAACTTTCTAAAAGTTCTTTGAAGAACTTCTCCGAAGTTCTCTAAAAAAGTACCCTGTAGAACATCCCTAAAATTTCTCTGAAGTTCTTCTTCTGATTCTAAAAGTCATTTGTAAAACTTCCCTTAACTTTGTCTGATTAACTTCTCTGAACTTACTTTACTGAAGTTCTCTGAAGAACTCTTCGAAAGTTCTCTGAAGACCTCTTCTGAAGTTTTCTGAAGAACTTTCCTGAACTTCTCAGAAGAATTTCTCTGAACTTCTCCGAAGAATTTCCACGATCTCTGCGGGGGCGACCCCGGCGTATTGGTTAGCATCCATACCTCTCACGCCTAAATCACGAGTTCGAATCTCACCCCCGGAGAAGTTACGAAAATGCCCAAAAGTGGTGTTTGACGGACTACGACGGGAGATGAACCAGCCCGAGGCTGAAAATCTCGATAATAAAGACAAAAAAAAATCCACGATCTTCTCTGAAGAACTTTCCTGAATTTCTCTGAAGGACTTCCCTAAACTTTTCTGAAGATTTTTTCTGAACTTCTCTGAACAGAACTTCCCTGAATTTCTCTGAAGAACTTCCCCGGACTTCTCCCAAACACTTCCATAATGTTCGTTTTCTGAAGAACTTCCCTGAAATTTTCTGAACTTCTCTGAAGAATTTCAATGATCTTGTTTGAAGAACTCCTCCAAACTTCTCTAAAGAACCTACCTGAACTTCTTTGAAGAGCGCTGTCCTGAACTGTTCTACAGAACTTCCCCAAAGTTCTCTGACGAACTTCATTGAAGTTATCTGGAGAATTTCCTAAAGGTTCTCTGAAAAACTTCCTAAAAGTTCTCTTAAGAACTTCGTAAAAGTTCTCTGAAGAACTTCACCGAAGTTCTCTAAATAAGTACCTTGTAGAACTTCCCAAAAAAATCTCTGAAGTTCCTCTGAAGATTTTTTGCAGAAGCAAAATATTCTTTTGTAAAACTTCCCTAAAGTTCGTCTGAAGAACTTCTCTGAATTTACTTTCCTGAAGTTCCCTGAAAAACTATCCTGAACTTCTCAGAAAAATTTCCCTGAACTTTCCCTGATCTTCTCTGAAGAACTTTCCTGAACTTCTCTGAAGGACTTCCCTAAACTTTTCTGTTGAATTTTTCTGAACTTCTCTGAAGAGTACTTCCCTGAATTTCTCTAAAGAACTTCTCTTAAAAAACTTCCATGAAGTTCGTTTTCTGAAAAATCCCTGAACCTTTCCGAAAAACTTTTTTGAACTTCTCTGAAGTTATTCAATGATCTTCTTTGAAGAACTTTCCTGAACTTCTCTGAATAACTTTGCTGAATTTCTCTGAAGGACTTTCCTAAACGTTTCAGAAGAATTTGTCTGAACTTCTCTGAATAAAACTTCCCTAAATTTCTCTAAAGGTTTTCTGTTAAAAAACTTCCATGAATTTCGTTTTCTGAAGAACTTCCCTTAACTTGTCTGAAAAACTTTTCAGACATTTTCTGAAGAATTCCAATTACTTTCTGTGAAGAACTTCCTTAAGCTCTTCAGAAGAGCCTTCCTGGACTTCTTTGAAGAGAGCTGTGTACTAAACTGCTCTACAGAACTTTTTCAAAGTTCTCTGGCGAACTCCATTGAAGTTCTCTGGAGAAAATCCTAAAACTTCTCAAAAGAACTTCCTAAAAGTTCTTCGAAGAACTTCTCCGAAGTTCTCTAAAGAAATACCCTGTAGAAGAACATCCCTCCAGATTCTCTTCCCCTGAAGATTTTTTTTCTGTCATTTATTTGTAAAACTTCGCTAACGTTTGTCTGAAGAACTTCTCTGAAATTACTTTCCTCGAAGTTTCCCGAAGAAATCTTTTGAACTTCTCTGAAGAACTTTGCTGAACTTCTCCGAAGAATATTCTCCGATCTTCTTTGAAGAACTTTCCTGAATTTCTCTGAAGAGAACTTCAATAAATTTGTCTAAAGAACTTCTCTTAAAAACTTCCATTACAGTTCGTTTTCTGAGAAACTTCCCTGAACTTTTCTGAAAAACTTTGCTGTACTTCTCTGGAGAATTTTAATGAATTTCCTGAATTTTTCTGAAGGCCTTTCGAAAACTTTTCTGAAGAATTGTTATGAACTTCTCTAACAGAACTTCTCTAAAGAAACTTCCATAAAATTCGCTTTCTGAAGAACTTTCCTGAACTTTTCAGAAAAATTTTCTGAACTTCGTTGCAGAATGTCTAAACTTCTCTGAAGAATTTCAATGATCTTCTTTGAAGAACTCCCCTAAGCTTCTATGAAGAACTTACTTGAACTTCTTTGAAGAGAGTTTTCCTAAACTGCTCTACAGAACTTTTCCAAAGTTCTCTGACGAACTTCATTAAAGTTCTATGGAAAACTTCCCAAAAGTTCTCTAAAAAAACTTCCAAAACGTTCTCTGAAAAATTTCTCTGGAAATCTCTAAAGAAGTACCCCGTAGAACATCCCTAAAGTTTCTCTGAATTTCCTCTGAAGATATGTTTCTTCTGAAACTCATTTGTAAAACTTTCCCTAAAGTTCGTCTGAAGGACTTCTTTGAAATTACTTTCCTGAAGTTCTCTGAAGAACTCTTCTGAAGTTCTCTGAAGAACTTTCCTGAGCTTATCTGAAAGACTTCCCAAAACATTTCTGAAGATTTTGTCTTTACTTCTCTGAAGAGAACTTCCCTAAATTACTCTTAAGAACATCTCCGAACTTCTCTACAAAACATCCATGAAGTTCGCATTAGAACTTAACGAAGTTCTCTGAAGAACTTCCCTGAACTTTGATGTACGCAGCAACCGCAGTTTTTTTTCTCCGTCCATAGCTACCGAATTTCGCCGACGGCTATATTATAGCCAACTATAATGCCATTGCTTCGAACTGTTTCTCATTTAGATTTATTTTCTGAGTTTCCGCTTAACGTAGGACAACGCATCTAAATGTAAGCCATTTAGATTGTACATTGCAATGTTCTTTGAATTCAACCTTTCAGGCCTAACATTTTCCAAGCGTAAATTGGTGCTCAATAACATAGAAATGATTGAAATAAGTAGGTGTTTTTAGATACTAGGTCCTCCAAACTGTTCTGGAGCTCAGAACTTGAGATCTACAGTTGTACTAGTAGCTTTAACCGCTTTGCAATATTATGATATGTATTCAGAAATATTCAATGAAGGGCATTCATAGGAAGACATTATGAGAAAATCTTGGGATGTTCATGCCAAGCAAACTAACTTAAATTTGTATAGTCCATAAAGCTACTGTTACAATTGTAGACCTTATGTTTTGAATGACATAAAACTAACAAGATTATCCTATGATGTCTTTGGAAGTTTCAGAATAAAAGTTTTGTAGAACCCAAGAGTCTACGGTTACTACTGTATATCTTACGTTCTTAACTCAAGTCAGTTTTTATGATCTTGAGCATCCTAAGATAATCTGATAATGACTGGTGACCTTTCAGCAGATTCATTGAATGTGTTTTAATGCATATCGTCACCTTTCATAGGTAATGAAGCTAACGGGACGACTGTAGATCCTAACTTCTGAACTCAAGGGCAGTCTTGGTGACCTAGAACATCCCAAGGTATCTCATTATATCTGTTTACCTTCCAGAAGATTCACATATATTGGTTAAATACATATTGTTACTTTGTTTGGTCCAGAAAGCTAAAGTTACAGCTGTAGATTTTCAGGTTTTGAATTCCAGGATAGTTTAGATAACCTAGAAGATTATTTCATAAGGTCTTTTGGTCTTCCAAGATATTCAATGACTATGTTTTACAGCGTAGCTTTGCATAGCCCAGAAAGCTTTTTTTGCAACTGTTGGTCCTATGTTTTGATCTCAAGGATAGTTTGGATGACCCAGAACATTTCATATTGCGTTATAGAGTTTGTTGACCTTCAAGAATATTAATTGAATATGTTTGAATATCTATTGTAACTTTGTATTGCCCACAAATAACTGTACAACTGTAAATCTTGTGTTCTGAACTCAAGGACAGTTTGGATGACCTAGAGAGGATCAGAGAGTTATAGAATATTGACTGTTGACCTTCCAAAAGATTCATTGAATATGTTTGAATACATATACTCACCTTATATAGCCCAAAAAGCTACGGTTACAACTGTAGATCTTATGTTATGAACTTAGGGACAGTTTGGATGTCCTAGAACATCACAAAATTATCAAATAATGATGGTTGACCTTCCAAAAAGGTTTTTCAATATGTTTGAACGCCTATCACAATCATCTACAGCCCTGAAAGCTACTGTTTCAACTGTAGATCTGAAGTTCTGAACTCAAGTGCATTTTGGATAACCTTGAACATCCCAGACTGGTATGAAATATGGAACGTTTGTCACCAAAAATTTAATAATGTGTATGCATATGTACCGTATTCTAAAGCAACGCTTTATACTATTAATAAGGCATTTATTTTTTCTGCCTGAACTTCTTCATGTTCATAATGTTCTAGGTCGACAATTAGGCCTTAAACTTACATGTTTTTTTTATAAATATATTTTCCAGATAGAACAATTGATGTAGCAAAAATTTACCTAGAACTGTGTACACTTTTATTCAGTCTCTGAATTTATAGAGCCATTTTCCTTTTCGGGTCATATATGACCCCATAGGGGTTGTATATATGTAAGGGTTAATATAATGGCTTTAAATTTATGAATTTTTCAATAGTATGGGCCCCGAGACCAACACTGTTCTGCATTGAAGCTGATGCGTAGAAATATTTCCGAACGATTGGTGCAAACATTTTGAACATTTGTTGAGAAATGACTGAGATATTAACGCTCAAAATCTGACCACTTTTCGTTACGGTCGTAATGCGATTTTAAAAAATTGTACCCCAGTATAGAAAACAAAGACGCAGGCCTACGTCAAAAACATCATATCTTAACTTCGCTCGAAAACAAATCTGCGAAACGAGGACCTTCTGTCTGACATTTCGCGTTCTTTTCCCCAGATCCCAGAATCCAGATTCTCTAATTTAACTTTGTTCGAATTGATATCTTTAAATTATGTTGAGATATTGAAGATCTAAGCAATCTTCAATCTCTTTCACTAAACCGGTCCCAAAGTCCATGCAAATCACACCACCAAACCACCACACCGATGTGAATCCGATCCACCCCAGTGTATGCGCAACGCGCGATGCGGCGGTGACGATGATGAACGCAAAACGCATTTATTCCGCGCCGCCACTCAAATGCAATGTGCGCGAGTTTCGCGATCATTGCCAAGGTCGCATCGCGCTGTATTTGCGTTCTTCCTTCTTAGTTTTGCTTTATTATTTTTCTTCTGTCCCGTCGCAACTGGCTCGCTTACTCATCCACGGCACCACAACCACCGCACAGTTGCAGCGCCGAATTGCGCCGTAGCGCGCTGACTGGCGCGGTGACGACGGGGCAAACGAAGGGAACGTCAGCGTTTATTTTTATGCGTTTGTGGCGGGTTTGAAGGAGGCGGGGAAGGAGCGGAGGAGGATGCTGCAAAGGAACACATGGGCATCATCAGCCCCGGTGCCGAGTGCGGTTCGGGGGCTGATGTCAGCCGTATTTAGAATGCAACCAGCGAGGGCTGGCGAGGGGAGGCGGAAAACTGTGTCAGTGTGTTAGTTCTCTTTGACCAAATCCGTATGGAGTCGAGGGAAGTTGGGGAGCGAGTTCTTGTTTTGCCGTTTTTTTTTTGTGCGGCTGCACATTTGCCTGCATCGCGGAACTCACAGAACTCGATGATGGGCAGTTTGATGATGTTATATAACTTCGGTCGTGGTCGTCGCTGTTGTTGTTTCTTTGGACGATGATAATGATCCGAGTAGACTGCCAGCCGGAAATTTGGGAATCACGATTCACACCGTGGCCGGTTGGACCGGTTTTCGATGCACCTTCCGCGGGGTTTTCGATCAATATGATGGCATTTAGAGGTCCAGATTCACCGAGCCTTTCAATTACCTCCATCGACGACAACCCGCATCCATTACACACCGACGATCGACACGATAATAAAATGTCCCATAACTTCAGCGGTAATCGCCGCGCTCGCACCTCATCCCATAAGCCATAATAAGCAAGGAAATTACGGTAGCGACCGAACCGATTGCACTCCTGCAATCACATTCAACATTCGATTTTACGAGCAATTTTGAGCCACACCTGTCTGTCCAGCTGCGGCGGTCCAGCGCATCGGAACTCGGTGCAGCATCAGTGGAGCTCTTCCTTCTCTCGCTCTCTTCATCCACCATTCCGGATCGAAAAGTGCGAAGCTCAAACGATAATGTCCTGATCGTGGAAAGGCGAATTACAGGCGGGAAAAGAAGATGTTGAAAATGTACATTTACCTTTTTCTTGTTTCTTCTTCTTGTTCGAAAGATGATTGAATTTATCGCTTCATTAGTTAAACAGGCCGCTCAGCCATGTGGGCTTTTCGGTCAGGGTGTAGGAATTCGGTCGGAATTTCATTGAATCAAAATTTACAGGACCGGTTGGCAGATGCGAGAGATGATTTTCCAAGACATGGTTACTCTGTTGATTTCGGCAAGTGGGACTGCAGCGCTATCTAGTTACTGTTTTCCCATTCTAGGGAAAAATAGGCAAAAATTAGGTTCTATGTGCGTGAAAAAAGGTTGCAAATTTGCACAAAAGTGTGAGAAATTTGTTTAAGTCGCATCATGACACAGCAAAATCACTTGGAGTCCCTCGTTAAATAGTAAGTAACGTTTTGAAATGCTTCTGGGATCGGTTGTCTCTCGATCGAAAACCAGTTTAGGCAAAACCCGAACCTTTCCATCGGAGATGTGGCTAAAATGGTCAAAACTTCGTATTCTTTCGTTCAAAATGCGAAAAAAGCGGCAGGACAGTAAGATCAAAATAATGAATTTATAAAAAATGTGATTTGAGAATTCACAGAAATCTCTCATTTCGGAATATGCATAGCGAAATTGTGATTAACCGACTTTAGATATTTCTTTTTTGCAGTGTTTTTACCGGTCCAAAACGTCTAATCACCCACCATAACCTTCCCATGGAGTTCATTTTGGTGTGAATAGACTAGTTCGCCATTACCCTTCCTTGATCATTGGCTTTAAACTGACTTGCGCTCTTATTGCCCCACCAAACGCTGTAAAATGAAAATGAAATTGAATGCTCGTTTTAATAAGGCGCAGAAAGAGAGAATGCCAATTTTTTTAAAAGTTGTTCACTTTCTGAACCACTTTTCTGGAGGTTAGAACCTTCTAGGGGAACTGGATCACGATATTAACTTGTTGAAAAAAATGCTCTCTATTACATGCCTACTGGCACCATGCAGTAAAGGAATTTCGAACGACACTCAAGCTTCTAAAAGTTGAACATATGACCGCAAGCTGAACCAGAAGGTGTTGAGAACCGTCAGAGCAAACCCTGGACTATCATATAATGAAATCGCACAAAAAATCGCTGCTGCTGGCAGTACCGTACGAAGAATTCGTTTGCGAGCAGTATATCGTTCTTATCGGGCCAACAAGCAACCAAACAGAACGTTGAAGCGAAGTTTTGTCAGCAAAACTCGAGCTCGGAAATTGTACCAGCAGGTTTTGAAGAAGTACTAAGGATGCCTGCTACGTCAAAATGGATTTCGGACAGCTTCCTGGCCAACAATTCTACATGGCGACGGCACGAGGAGATGTTCCTTCGAAGTTTAAGTTTGCTTTTATGGACAAATTTGCCACAAAACTGATGATTTGGCAAGGGATATTCAGCTGCTATCTTTCATACTATCTTTGCGTACAATCGTTCATCAAAGTCCATAAAAGTCCCGTGAAGCTTTGGGCAGATTTAGCGAGTTGCCACTACAGCCGGGAAGTCATCCAGTGGTACCGCGATAATAACGTAGATTTCATCGATTAAAACATAAATCCACCCAACTGCCCGAAGTTTTGGCCCATCGAGAGATTTTGGGCCATTATAAAGCGGAAGCTTAAGAAAAGTGGAAAATGACTCGGGATGCGACTCAGATGACCAAAATGCGTAATAAATGTGCCAAGGAAGTTGACTACCGAGGTGTGCAGTGTTTGATGGGAGGAATAAAGAAGAAAGTGCAAATTTTCATTAGAAACGAAGAGAAATGATTTGTATTGATATTTTTTCCTTAAATTAAAGTGAATTCCTTTGTATTCATGTATCAAACTTATTCATTTGTCAATCCGTTGCCGAAATACAGATTTTATTGTTTCGGATTCCAATGAACATAGCTTTAGTGCCACGTACTGATCAAATTCTAAATCATGCTCTTCACCTTCCAAAACTCCTTGAGCTTCTGAACAACTTTGAAGGAGGTTTAAACTCTCTAAGTAGTTGGAATCCCGATATGAACTCTTTCAAAAATGATCTCTTTTGCTCTAGCGCCATGTAGTTACGAAGCTTCTCAACCGTACTCTCCATTTTCTGGTACCCCTTGACCTGCTGAACAACACACTGAATTTAACAGCCGATTCAAAGACCTCTCCACCATATAAGAGCATTTTATCAGCGTGTGCCCAAAATACGGTTTTAAGCAGTTAATACACCATCTGGAACATTTTATGAAGCTGTTTGTAATATATTATTAGAACTGCCAATATTTAGACGTTAATCTCTCTGCTTACTTCTGATCTATCGAAACATACCTTCAGAAACGAGCATTAGACTATGAAAATTTCATAGCCATGGAATAAAGTTCCCAACTGCAGGGACTTATTATAAGCAGCGGATTGCTTTTCAATCATGAAAATGTTTTCTTCATTTCCGCAATCTGTACATAAACTAACAATGTTGCATGAGTCTGATTCCGTGCATGTGTGCGAAGGCGAAATGAAATAGGCCAGTTCGCGATTTGCTGCAAACGTCAATTTCCTCAACCCACTCCATCCCACTTTACCCATCCGCTCTCGAAAACAATTAACCAAAACATGTCGATTTTTACGATCACAAACTCGTCTACTAGCAGGTTATGAGACAGAAAATCACGACCAAACTTTTAGTTTGTCATGAGGGACCTGACGCACAGAGATTTTCGTCAGCCAACATCTCTAACATCCAAACGTCAAAAGATTCATCATTTGTAAACAGTACAGACGTTAGTACCCGTAGAAATAAGCGTCAGACGGGCCTTATTCCAATGAGGCCCGTGACATGTTGCACACTGTCAAACGCTAGTAAATAGAATAGGATAGCCAGGCCCCTGTTTGCCATTGATCTTTAGATGTGTATTTCTTTTTTCATTTACTCTCGCGGAAATGATGGACAAAGCAACTATGACGACAAACGGGATGCTTCGTTTAAAAACAAACAAATGTAAGAGACAGCAGGCTTCGCGTTACAATACCGGTGCGCTATATTCACAGTTAACAAAGAAGAGAGAAAACATTGCCTCTCTCAAAAATAACAGTGATGCCATAGCTGCCGCTCAACAGCGAAGCATTATTTATCGTTGAGTACTATTGGACAGCTCCGAAACAAGTATAATCTATATATATAAAAATGAAATGCTGTCCGTTCGTGACAGCATAACTCACGAACGACTCTAATGGAATTACTTGATTTCTTTTTCATTTGATTCGTCTTGATTCCAACAGGTCTTTAAAATAAAAGAATGTACGAAATTTTTCTGCGGAAAGTAAAAAATCATTTAAATTAAATTTTCACTTTGCATGGAAATATCATAATAGAAAACAACAACACCATCCATCGAGTTGGAAGGAGAAACCGTTGGAAAATTTTATAATGGCGTCTTAAATTAACAAAAAAAGGGACGAGAGAGGAGCGAATCTCTCATTGTTATTTAGACATTTTGAAAATGCGAAAAACGATTTATTATGCGAGTTTTTGCTTACGTGGTGTTCAGAATTCACGCGAGAGATACTGTTCACTTAGATTTTGTCATTAACGCGTTTAAATAATTCACTTTTGTTGCTTTCTACGAGGTTTTCGTAAATTACGGGTTTGTACGTGAATTCAGAGAGTTACTCAGTTGTTTTTAAGGTTTTTTTTCAGCGCACTCATTCCTGCGTAAAAGCAACCTCACCCAAGTAACATTGCCAAAACCATTCAGCTTTACTAAGTTTTATTAAAGTTTTATGAAAGTCCACCAGAAATCAATTCGGTTTTATTATGGCAGCAAGAGACGCCAATAGGTTTCAAATTTTAGTCAGGTTTATAAGAACCTAAACAGCTTTTTTACAACAATCTTAAAACCTTAACTTCTAAAACTTTATCCCTATCAAAGTTTCTATTTTGACTTTGTAAAATCATAAAATGCTGTTTTTAAATACCGTTTTAGGACTCATTCATATTATCTTATTATGGTCAGTTGAAAAAGCATTTTAAAACCATTTTTCTTCCAGTAAATGCATTAAACAGCTAATTGGCAATTTGAAAAGCTTCCAAGCGACCAGATAGTTTTACAGTAACCATTGCTAAAACTGTGATTTCTTGCAATCGCCATATTGGAATGAATGAAGTAATTGAAATGTGGAAAAAAACACTAAATTTTAAATGTCATACAATTGAACTGTAGATCTAAGGCAAATTTCATTATTCGTTCAGATAACCTTATTGAATTCCATCAATTTTCAGACGTTTTTGGTTAATTTATCAGAATATATTTCTTTAAATTTTGTTTTTGATGTTGTAAACTCGCATAATTTCCGAGGCGCATTAATTTTCAGCTCTTATCACGCCAATATTTCACCATACAATTAAATGCGCATATGATTTGGAGCATGATATGCTAAACAAAAAAACTCAATTTGTTTTATATATTTTGCTTTCAAACATAATTTTCCGCAACACTTGAGCTTTTCTCTTAGCCATTATTTACTGTCGAATGAATCAGAAGAGCAGAGAATCGAACAAAGCAGAACAACAAAACAAACCACGATATCGCCGTGAATTTTGACAGCTGTGGCCATTCGGCATTCTAATCCCTAATAATAACATCATTCACTAGAACATTTTCAAAATCTTATGGTCTTGGAAAGGTTTTATTAATTTGTTCTCACAACCGTCTAAAGAGTGGGCTACTTTGTATACATTTCGGCTTTAAAGATGCATAGAGGAGGTGTTAGTGGACAAAACAGTTTTCAATGTAGTTTCATCAACAAAGCCGGGAGGAGTGCTATACGGCTGAATAGAACTGAAATTGTTACTTGGGCAGTGTAAACGTGTAGGTTCACGTATAAATTGAAACGTTTGATTGGTGATATCTCGCAGCGAGATGTAAATAGGAGTGAAGTTCAATGGAGAATGAGATATTAGTTTTTGTATTCTATGTTGATCTGACAGGTGTATAATAACATTTTTGTTTATATTAGTATCGTTCACTGTTTATATTAATATTGCATCAGGAAAGTGAAAACGAACATATTATTAGAAATTTAGAAGAAACTAATTATGTTGCAATTTCAATTTCAATTAGTATTATTGTGCAATGCCTCCTACTAGACGAAGTAATATTGGTCGCTGCAGCTGCACGAACCGTTAGCGCAGCAAAATCTTGAATGAGACGTTCTGCATGCAACTCAAAATGACTTGGATCGACAACGAATGGCACCGGATGTTGGATCAAGAAGAGAGACCAGGTCGAAATACAAACGATAGAAAGAAGCGTAATCGGGAAGTATCAGAAGATCTGGTGACAATCGTACCCAAATAACATCACTAAACGACTACGACAGCAAACCCACATTCTGCAAAATCTTCAACGTGCATTTCAATATGATCCTTTGATTAATTTCAGTGCGGATATATCAATCGCCATTGAATCAATGGAGTGAAGTTTGTTCTCATTGTTATGCATTGTAGCTCCCAAATGAAACACCAAATGAATTGTGTTGTGCAAGTGGGCAAAGTTAAAGTAACGCCACTAAATCCACCACCAGAGCGTTTGCGCTCATTGGTGTCTGGACCGAAAGTGATTCTAAGATATTCTGCAGAACATCCAGAGTTATAATGGTTGTTTTCAAATGACTTCGTTTGGGGCAACGAACATAATAAGAGAACAGTTCATGCCAACACCTATGGTAATATAGTGTTCTATAAGTTTTCTTGGACAATAAACCTCACCTTACAGCAACACATTTTGATTAAATCATCACACAACAGTAAGAAATTAACTCTAAATAAATGGAATTAATACTTATTGCAAATAAACTTTTTCATTTATAGCTCCTTCTCCAATTTTCCATTAAGTAATTTATTTATGGGCAGGACAACGTCTGCCGGGCCAGCTAGTATACAATATAATCATAAGCATATATCAACCTCAAATGACTGGAAGAAACATGAAATAAATAGTGATTTCAGATCTTTTAAATATGAAATAAATAAAACTCAATGTTCATCATCACATTCTGGCAACATGCTTCGATGTGAGAAGGAGCTGATGAAGACATGCTCTTTCGGTACACGCGATTAAATGCAAAATACACAAAGGCAAAATTTGACCGTACTTCTTCAGCAGGTAGGAAATTGATGGTTTTCTAGATGATGTATTTTTAATTTTCAAAATGACAGTAGTAAATCGGTAATCAATTATTTTTGCATCGAATTCTAAGCCCGATAGATAGAGCTTGTATTCGTGTCATTAATATTGAAATAATTTGGAAAATGTAGGAGTTTTAGTTTTAGTTTCCTGACAACTGATTCAAACAGTGACCCCTGCTTAAGCCGTTCCCTACTCTATATAATTCGGAACTCTAAGCACGCAGTTGGGCCTAAAACGAAACAAAGTGGAGTTTGGGGTTAGGGTTAGCATTTTACTTAAATAAACGACTGGGAAAAACCCGAAATCCGGATCATGGGGGATCACACGACATGGAATCGCCCCATCCAACTTAGCGGACGTCCGAATCAGTCGGGGGATTTTGCGTCCCAAGTACCGGTCCAGGATGTTTTTCAGCGGCGAAAGTAGTTCAATTTCTTCATTCGTTGTTACCGTGGTGCTTACCGCAAATAGTGGAACTAAAGATTCCAATATTTTTTCGACCAGTTCCCTTGACCAGCGCATTAAAAGCGACTATCCTTTACCAACAACCGGACCGATAAAACTTGCAGCAGATATCCAACCTACGGAACACCAGCAAAACCACAACACTTGAAATAATAACCAGGATATCTTCGTCTACATCAAGGTGACTCTAATATCTCAGGGGGTCTCAATAATGTACATGAGAATTTCAGCCATGTTTAAACGCAAACCAATGATCCAAATCACAGTGACGTCACATCGCATATTTGACAGATAATGGTGTTCAGAAATTCATTTGTGAGAAAAAATGACGGGGAACACGACGGATATTGCATCTCTTCTACTCTCATGGTCAAAAGTGAGGTTAGATTTTTCCGTACAATAGTCCATACGATCCATATCAAGTAAAATCAGGTCTGGCATACTGAAGTTGTCTCCTTTACGTCTACGCAACAGTGCCTGTGATGTCAAGCTCTCAGTTCAATTTTAAACCAAACCAGTTCACACTGCCAGACCTGTGTTCTATGTCATTGGGATACGAAGCGTCAGGCTGCAAGGTTTGTTTACAAATATTACGGGGGGAAAATGCACGTGCTAATGTATGTAAACAAAACGTTTAGCCCTTACCGTTGACGTTGATGTACACGTACACAGATAAAAAGAAACATTGAATTTTCTGCGTTATCTAATGCACATAAAGGGAATGCTAAATTTGACAGAAAATACTGGGATATATCGTGTAAATTAAAGCACGATATCGCCTAAATCGCGTCTATTGTATGAAAGAATTCCAAAAATTGCAAACAATATCGTTGTTTACGCTTGCTTTGTTTTAGAATTAATCGAGGGGAAATTCTACGCGCCTGTTAAAATTCATTATTTTTTTCTGTGTAGTTTTTGTGGTACACGCGCCGTTAGGTCGCACAGTGGTCGGAAAAGCCTTTTTTCGTGGCGAAATTACTAACTCCTAAGGGTTACGTTTCCGAATCATGGTGTCTTGTACAAAGTTGTATCTGAACAAGTTGTCCATCTTGTGGTGATAATTTGGTAGTTCCAAACTTTACCGCTGTTGCTAACTTTTGAACGAAACACAATAAAAGGGTGATGTCAAAAGCATGTTTATAGGAAATATAATTTCAAGCAACTTTGCTGAAGATTTCATTTTTCTATCTCTTTATTCGGCCATGATACAGCTATTTTTCTGCTTTATATCAGGGTGTCTTTAAAAAACGCGTTTTTTTATTATAACTTTTTTGCTTCCCATTTTAGGATTAAGTGATCTTGAAACAAAATATTGAAAACATTATAGCGCACATTTTTGCTTTTAATAGGTTTTTAATACTGCTTGTCATTCAAAACTTACGAGTCATTTTAACTAATAACATGCGTTTTTTCTTTTCGCCCTTATGATTGTTTAGGCGAGAATTGCATTGCGGAGTAAAAAACCAGACCCGGAAGCTGTTCAAAGTCTTCGAATACTTATGTTTAGTCGTCCATTATGATACAAGAAAATGTCTGCAACAAATTGGTGTTCAGCACCTTAGCACGACATTTTGTAGTGAAATTTTGCTTGTCATCACGATTGGGCACCTTTTTCACTTCGCACGCTTTCATTCCTTGCTTCTGCTTCATTTTGAGTACGTATGATTTTGACTTCCCAACTTTGCGAGTCTCATTTCGCGCAGAAAGATCGGGATTTTTCTCAATACTGGCAACCACCTTCTTGTCCATTTGTCGAGAGCATACTTTTCGATTTGTGCCAACTCCAACCTTCGAATCCACAATCAAGCACTGGTCAAATGATTTGCAAACACAAAACACGGTACTTATCGGTAATTTTAGTTTCTTGGCAAGATCGCGTACCGATAAATTCGGATGTTGCTGCCATTCGTACAAAATGCGTTTGCGCACTTTCACTTGATTTGGCGCCATTTTTCTGGATGTAACAAGAATGTTAACGTGTTGTACCACGAAATAAAGTGGAGAGTTTCAGCTGTCAAATAAGTGAAACGTTTCAGCGATTCGTGAAACAATTCAAAATCTACACTGAAAGAAAAAAGTCCGAAATTCAACGTGGACAGGCTATATGAAAGATTTGTAGGAAATAAAATTACCTATCGTGGGTCAAAACTTTATCGAAATCAAAAATGGTGTTGCCTTTTAAATTGACTTAAAAAAATTTCTTGGATTTTTTAGTGTAGAACTCAATTTTTTCTCCTATATTTCTATATGGTGGTGATTCAAGATCAACTAACGGGTGTCCACTAAAAAATGAGAATGATTTCAATACTTTTCCATCAGAACAAAAACGGCCGCATAGAAATGTCACTTTAGATGAATGAATCGTTGCACTCTCCAGAAAATTTTCATACACTCTTATTTCACTCTAACATGTTCAGTCGTGTTCAGCATGCCGTCGAAACAGAAGATCAGGCGTTGTACAATTCTTCAAGCGAACGAAGATCGTGGAAAAATACACGGTGGACCATTTTTGTCGTGGAAAGTTCCGGTGATCACCAGCGATACCGTATCCTGGCACGCATGAGAGTAACCCGGAAGAAAGGTTGCGCCGTCCAGCTGAAAATAATGAACGAGAAAACGCTCCGCCGCTGCGCAGCATGTTCAACAACAAGGATTCGGTAAGTCAACGGGAGCAGTCCGGAAAGTTCCATTGTTCGAAGTCACTCATCTGCAAGATGTAAAGCAAGAAGGAATATGTAGTAGAAAACCAGATCTCAGAGTGACAGCAGATGAGCAGATTCAAACCGTGAAATTCCAATGCTGCTGGATGACTCGGAATTACGGCGGAAAATCTTCTGTTCTGGACGACGAAAGCTACTTTGTTCTTTCGAAGTCTCAGATACTGGGAAACGACCGATTCTACACTAAGGACAAATCACTACTCTCCAAAAGTAAAATGTATGTTCAAGCATCAAATTTGAATCGAAGGTCATGTTATACATCGTAATATCCGATAAGGGTATTTTTGAAGCTGTAGTTCAAAAACCAAGTGGTTTGGCTATCAACCAGGAGGTGTACCAAAGAGAGTGTTTGCAGAAAATACTCATCCCATTTCTTAAACAACATCACTCGGATGGCAAATACGTGTTTTAACTGGATAAGGCATCATCGCATCACGCAAAAAATGCCAACGTTTTTGGAGAGCCAAAATATACGACATATGTCCCAAAAGACTGGAATCCGACAAATTTGCAACAAAGTGCTATCCTATCGAGGATTTTCTTCAGTCTTTGAGCCCATGGTATACATGATAACTGAAGGCTGAAGAACACCAAGCAATCACCAACAGGATCAAAAGCTGCATCCGGAAAATCGATGTATGCCGTCCAACGGCTGCGTTCCAGCATAACGATCTGTCGATAGCGCACGGCGGACCACGGACCACATGACAATATTCACTAAACTGAGTTTGAAGATTTAAGCTGACCTTTAATAAAATAAACTCAGTTTGAACAAAACTTCACCGGTATTTTTTTCCAGATCCATTCTTTCGCTTCATTATTTAGTGGACACCCGGTTATACAGAAAAATAAATTAATTTGAAAAAGCACGTAGAATTTTCCCTCGTTTAATTCCAAACCAAAGGAGGCTCAAACAGCTAAATTGTATGCAATATTTCATGCGCCATACAACAACGTTTGCAATTATCACAGAATAAGCTATATTCAGGCGTTATCTTGCTTAAATTTACATGTAATATCCCATTATTTTCAGCCAAGTCTAGCACTCCTTTTATGTTATCAAGTTTTGTTTTTATCTGTGTTGTTAATTCCAACGGATTTCCCATTTTAATTTAAACCAATGGCCTTAATGAATTCTGAATACGACTTTATACAATAATATTAATGCAAGTTTCTTACCATCCTTTCTGTTTCTTTTAATTTCAGGTAAAAATTTCAAAGGCCTAAACATTTTGATGTTATCATCAACTTCTAGAAAAGGTAACATATACTACATGGACAGTGAGATATATACTCTGATTTGATCATTGATACAGTTCAAAATTACCGCATGATTCAACCCTTAGTTGGCGGCATCGGTTCATTAACTCTTGGCATCCTTAGTGTGCACCGTTATACAATGAAGCTAAACTTGAATGCATCTATTTCAAGGTTAAACTGCGCGCACCCAAACAGAAGACTGTTCTAGGGAGGAGCGTCCTACGTAGTTCAATTCTGCACTTGGGACGCGTCTCTAAATTTGGCCATCCCGAAGCTACCAGTCTATAGCTAGTAGACAACCTGCGGGACGTCGCCGCCCATCTCTGGCAACGAACCCTTTGTTTTGTACGCCGCATTTACTTTCGGCAAACGAAAGCGAAATTCGCATACACCATCAACAACACACATGCAGGAAATTCGCGACAAGCAAAACAAACAAAGCTTCACATTTCCGATAGTCATCGATCGGGAATCGATCCGTACGTACGCGCCCCGGTGGTTATTACTTTTTTCCTGCGTAGAAGTGTTTAAAAATTGACAGTAGTGCATCTGCATTCGAAAGCACTACAGACCACAACCCGGAAATTGCTGCAAGTGCGTGTGAGCCAGCACGGGGTTTTCCTGGAAGTCGCGAAGGGGCCTGAAATATTGACAACCGTGAGAAGGTGGACAAATGCGAATCGTTTGACATTTTCCCGGGATTGAAAACTACTTCTACGCCAATGTCGGGATAGAGAACAAAGTCCATTCTCGATTTCTTGCTGAAGGAAAGAAAGGCCGAACCTATATCCGTTACCCATTTTACGCCGAAGTTAATTGAAGCGGAGCAAACCATGCCACTCGGGTTCAAACGAAAAACCTGTCCGCCATTCAATGTGTGATGGAGCTAAAGTCGGTGCATTAATAATCGAAGTTGGTGCGAGGCGACAGTTTTTCCGCTTCTTATCCGTTTCACTTTTAACTAAACCACCCACGCCAATCGGCGCTGACCGAGCGATCGACCAACCGGACCCACCCACCCACGCACCGCACCACGCGGGCCCCCGGGAATCGACAAGTCTCCTCCCTCCTGTGTGTGGACAGTTGACGACGCCGACGACGACGACGCTTCCGGAGAAGTCAGCCAGGCAGCCAGGCAAGTATTGTACCCGTCCAGGCGGATTACAGATAATCGATTCCGCTCAATTTTAATTCACTTCATTGCGGCCGTCGACGCCGCACAGCTGCAGCCGGCGGAGTAGTTTATCTGAAATTAATATCTCACGCGCTCAAAGCCGTCCGAGCGCGGGATTTCGTTCCTCGACAGTGAACGTCCCGAATCGTGTTCAGTCGGGGAAGTATGATTGGGAATATGTGCTCCGTCCGATCAGCTCCAGTTCCTGATTGGGACAGGTTGGATTCCAATCAAAGAGCGAAACCGTCGTCAGCGTTATCGCTTCAGATTGTGTGTGTGGAGGGGGAGGGGCGGTCTCTGAGATTGAGGGAACTTAATTGGACGGTATAATCGTCGGCTCGGGGTTTCTACAGTTTGGGGGAGGGTTCAAAATGCGTGGATTTTTCAAAGTGACATCCACGGCGGGACGTTGGAATGACTCACGAGGTATTACGATTGGGAAATCTACACAGCTGAAATTACTGGAAAATTTTTCTTGAAGATATGGATTTCAACACGACCTGGCATGTCCATTATTGTTGAGATAAACCGAGATTTCATCCACTGCACAGTGGGAAAAAGTGCCCAAAACGCGAAAGAATTCTATATCTCAGCTCGGAGTGGAACGATTCCTGTAAATGTTATCTATACTTGAAGGAAAATTTCAAAGGAATCGAATGAATGTGGCTCCATTGGCCGCACGAAACTTCTTGGGGAGCAAATGAGCTCATTTTACCCTGGTTCTCCTAATATTTCCTTGTTCAGAAATTTCTTTGCTCGGTGTGACTCAAGATCAACAAAATGATGCTAGTCCTATGTAAAAATTCTAGGACAATCGAAGTAGGTTTCGTTCACCGCACGGCTCTATGAATTAAGGTATGGCTGACTTTAACCTGATTCCCCTTATATTTTCATGTTTTTCACAATTTTCTTTGCTCGGTGCGAATCAAGATCAATAAAATAATGCTGGTTCCTTGTAAAATTTTCTGAGGAGTCGATTGAAATTAATTTCATTTACCGCACGGCTCTGTGAACGTAGATATGTCTGATTTTACCCTGATTCCCCAATTAGTTTTGTGTTTATCATAAATTACTTTGGTCGGAGTTACTCCAGATCAACAGATTAAGGCTAGTCCTCTGTAAAATTTTCAGAAAAATCGATTGGAATTAGTTTTGTTTACCGCACAGCTCTGTGAACGAAGATATGGTTGATTTTACCTCGATTCCCCTAACATTTTTGGCTTATTTAGAGATTGCTTTGTTCAGTGTGACTCAAGATCAACAAAACAAGGCTAGTCCTGTGAAAAATTTCCTGAAAAATCGATTGGAGTTGGTTTCATTAACCGCACGACTCTGTGAATGAAGATACGGCTGAATTGACCCTGATTCCCCTATTTTTTTTTGTAATTCAGACATTTCTTTGGTCAGTGTATTTCAAGATCAACGAAGTAAGGCTAGTCTTATGTAAAATTTTATGGAAAATCGATTGGAGTTAATTTCGTTCACCGCAAAGCTCTGTGAAAGAATATATGGCTAATTTTACCCTGATTCCCCTAATATTGTTATGTTATTCAGAAATTGCTTTGCTTTGTGTGAATCAACATCAACAAAACTATGCTAGTCCAACTTAAAAAAATTTGGACAATCGATTGGTCTTGGTTTCGCGCACGGCTCTTAAAACGAAGATGTGGCACATTTTACCTTGATTCCCCCAATATTTTCGACATCAAGAAAAAAATCATTATTAGTAAACATGTGACCGTTCTAAACGTCATGTAACGAATTTACGTGAAAATGCTGTCTCTTGCGCTCACTTTATACTGTTCAGGTGCTCAATAGTTGACGGTACGAATGAATGCAATGTAACTGTCTCGCATTCATCCGTCTCTTTTACTCACATTTTGACAGTTACCGGTAGTACCTTTCTTTGTTATCTCTTTAATCTCTTACCGCAAAAAGTAAAACCGACCATGTCTCCGTTCACAGAACTGTGCAGTGAACTAAACCAATGCCAATCGATTCTCCAGTAAATTTTACAAAGGACTAGCCCTAATTTGTTGATCTTGAGTAACTTCGACCAAAAACACTTATGATAATCCCAAAAATATTAGGGGAATAAGGGTAAAATCAGCCATATATTCATTCTCAGAGCCGTGTGGTGAACAACTAACTCTGGCCGGTTCTTTAAAAAAATTTACATGGGACTAGCCATATTTTGTTGTTCTTTAATCACATCGAGCAAAGAAATTCCTGAAAAACACAACAATACTAGGGGAATCAAGGTAAAATCAGCCATATCTTCATTCACAGAGCCGCGAGGTCAATGAAACCAACTCCGATCGGTTCTTTATGCAATTTTACATTGAACAAGTTATATTTTGTTGTTCGTGAGTCACATTGAACAAAGCAATCTCTAAACAAACCAAAAATATTCGGGAATCGGGGTAAAATCGATTAAATCTTCGTTCACAGAGCGTTGCGGTGAACGAAACCAATTCCAATCGATTTGTCAGCAAATTTTACAATAGACTCTTAATGTGTCTTAATGTGTTGATCTTGAGAAACTCCGACCAAAGAAATTTATGATAAACACAAAACTATTAGGGGAATCAGGGTAAAATCAGACATATCTACCTGCACAGAGTCCGCGCGGTAAATGAAATCAATTTCAATAGACTCCTCAGAAAACTTTTACAAAGAACTGGCATTATTTTATTGATCTTGAGTCGTACCGAGCAAAGAAAATTGTGGAAAACACATGAAAATATTAGAGGAATCAGGGTAAAATCAGCCATACCTTCATTCATAGAGCCGTGCGGTGATCGAAACCTACTTCAATCGATTCTCCTAGAATTTTTACATAGGACTAGCATCATTTTGTTGATCTTGAGTCACACCGAGTAAATAGATTTCTGAACAACAAGGAAATATTAGGGGAACCAGGGTAAAATGAGCTCATTTGCTCCCCAAGCAGTTTTGTGCGGCCAATGGAACCACATCCATTCGATTTCTTGGAAATTTTCCTTTAAGTGCAGGTAACATTTACAGGAATCGTTCCACTCCGAGTTGAGATATAGAATTCTTTCGCGTTTTGGGCACTTTTTTCCCACTGTGCACTGGTTGAGAGCTTTCTAAAACTCATTTTCTTTAAATTTATTTACATAAGAGCCAACCACGCATTGTTTTACACTCTGCTTGGTGAGTAGGTATTTTTGAAGAATAACTACATTTTTAGTCCTCTGAAAAAAAAAATGTCAGAACATAACAGTTTACGTTGTTGAGAAAAATTAAAGAATTCGACAAAGATTTTTCATTAGAGCCTAACTGACACACGTAAACAATGACCATTTCCGCGAATTTCTCGTCGTTGAAAACTCGCCTAATCAATCCACCACGATCATTTCGAAGAGGAAGAGTTCACCTATCCGATAGAATTGGAAGCTCACATAGGTAGCCTTTGTGCCACGAGAAATTTACGCGAGAAGCCATTGTTTACATTTGTCAGTTAGTCCCTAATGATTTTTTTCTGTCGAATTCATTGTCACATGTATGAATATATTGTCACATTGTCATATATCACTCAAAACGAGTAGACAAAAATGAAATCCTAATTACACTAATTACATCTTGGATTACAAAAAAAATACTTCCGAACACCCCTCGTTAGTGATGTTTTGACAATTTCAATGTCAGAGCTTATTTATTTACATTGGCTAAGTCAAGCTATCTAAATAGGTAATTTCAATATTAGGTTGCTTGCAGACCGTGTTTTACAGCAAAACCGAAGCATGGATGGGAAACAAATTAGTTTACAAATCCGATATCTTGTTGTCCAAGATTATTTCAACCATGAATTGCAGCGGAAGATAGCTGAAAAGTTTGGAATCAGTCGTGGAGCAGGTCGTGCAATTGTGGCAAAGCATACTGCATAGGGTTCAATCGCTGATAGATCCACATGAGGCCGCCCGTCGAAGACTGATGAACGTGCAGATTGAAGAACCATCGTTAACCAGCTGAGCATGGGTTCAAGAGTAGATTCACGAAACGCCATCTGTTTATCAGCAAAATGAAAAAAAGGTAAATGCTTGGCATTTTCTCTCGAAAACATATAAACAGGCCCGACGATAGATCATAGTGGGTGCCACCACAGAGCGGCCCATCGCATCGCAGAGCGGCCGAAGCTGTCGGAGTCAACGGCTAAGTTGAAACACTTCATATTGAATGAACTGGAGACGCCCACAAGAAGTTGGTGGAAGCATTCGGTACAAATATTTGGAAGTGTGTAGAACTAGCTACGATTGAAAAAAACTACAGGTCTACGGTTCCAGGAATCCTCATAGGTCAGATCAATTACCATCTGCTAGCTATATTGAAGCTGCAGGAGGGTAGATTGAGCGAGCCGATTGCGACGAAGACCAGAAGCAGATGGACGGTATTCAGTAGTCCACGGAAGTCGCAAGCATACACGGTACATAGGCAGCTCCACGTGTTTACTCACTCGGATCTTCACAAGTATGTTCGGCGCTTGTCGGCGTCAAGAGTCTTGGTGTTGCCGTTGTAGCAGCAGTGAAAAGAGTCGAATAAGAACGTGCTTGCTATATCTTGAACGCAACATCGCACCGTACCATTAGCGGATAGGAGTACTTTGGAAGTATGACTGCATCTAGTTTCCTGACAGCTGACCGATGGCGAAACGACGCTTCAAGTGTCTCGAGAAGCATTTGGCTTGAAACCCCGGCAACAAACAGTGGACTTCAAAGCCAAGAGATACATGCATCCCAGGTAACAATTGAAGGTTTTATTGTGGTTTTAAAGCACACTTGAAAGCTAAATCATGGTCTTCAGAACCCTCATAAAAACCAAAATTGTTACTTGGGAAGGAGCGATCTGCGGAAGAAATTGACGGTTCTGATCTGTGGCGTACCTGTGTATTTCGCTCCGGAGTCGTCTTCAACGTGACGAAGCCAGGACGAGTGCGAGTTATCTGGGATGCGGTGGTGAAGGTCAGCTGGGTATCGGTAAACTCCTTATTGCTTAAGAAACAAGGTCTTCAGACGCCGTTATTGCATGTGCTGTAGTATCAGCAGATGTCAAAAGCTTCTGCAGATTCTATACCGAATACAGGATCACGGGGCCTTGCTGTTTCCGTGCGAAGATTCCTCCTTCCTTCTTTCCTGAGTTTCTGGTAAGTACCATGGTGTCTGATGTGGCGATGTTCGGAGCTGCCTGCTCCCGAGTGAAACCGCAGTATTTAAAAAACTTGACGCGACCGAACAAGATGCAGAGCCGGACAAGATACATGGACACGTGGACAGTTTTCATTCCATTGTTCACTCCATTCCATGTACAGTCATTCCATGAAACGAATTGTTTTGATTTGGTAATATTTAGTAGTTTCACTTAAAAAACACTCTTTTACGGAAATGAAGTGGAAATGGAATGGAAAACAAATGGAAATGGTATGGAAATGGATGGAAATGGATGGAAATGGAATGGAAATGGAATGGAAATGAAGTGGAAATGGAATGGAAATGAAGTGGAAATGGAATGGAAATGGAATGGAAATGGAATGGAAATGGAATGGAAATGGAATGGCAAATGGAATGGAAATGGAATGGAAATGGAATGGAAAATGGAATGGAAATGGAATGGAAATGGAATGGAAATGGAATGGAAATGGAATGGAAATGGAATGGAAATGGAATGGAAATGGAATGGAAATGGAATGAAATGGAATGGAAATGGAATGGAAATGGAATGGAAATGGAATGGAAATGGAATGGAAATGGAATGGAAATGGATTGGAAATGGAATGGAAATGGAATGGAAATGGAATGGAAATGGAATGGAAATGGAATGGAAAATGGAATGGAAATGGAATGGAAATGGAATGGAAATGGAATGGAAATGGAATGGAAATGGAATGGAAAATGGAATGGAAATGGAATAAAATGGAATGGAAATGGAATGGAATGGAAATGGAATGAAATGGAATGGAAATGGAATGGAAATGGAATGGAAATGGAATGAATTTGGAATGGAAATGGAATAGAAATGGAATGGGAATGAAAATCAGAACGTTTGAAGAAGTTCAATATATGTATAAGCATTTCAGAATTTCATTTAGAAATTTCGTTTTCAGAAAATTGTTTTGTAATTATGAAAAAAAGATTGGAAAGCAGAACGTTTAAAACGTGACAATTTTCAAGAAATACAGTGACAGGACAATTTCCGGTTTATCATGATTGTATTTAGTGTGCCAAATACCTTTTGCCATCTTACTGGTGTGAATTTCATAAATATCTTCCAAATAACATCAATAGCATAGTCAATCCTAGAGAGTTTGAGCCGTTTAGTGGAATACACTGTAACTGAGAATTAAAGAAAAATTAGTATTTTCTATTAAATTCCAACTACTTTTGCTTATATTGACAGATACGTGTATCTGTCATGATAAGCAAAGGTAGTTGGAATTAAATGGAAAATACTAATTTTTCTTCTAATTTTTAGCTATCAATAGCATAATTATGAATCAAAACACTTTTGATTAGGCTTTTGAAAACTTTTGCAAGTTTTAATGTATCTGAAAAGACGAAATTCTCTAAAGACTTTAATTTCACCAAATCCTACAATCGTAATTTTAGGTACAATAGAATAGATTTTTCCCAATGGCCCCAACAGCATCTTCATTGTTGGTTTAAATTGGTTGAAATCGGTTCTCAACAGTTACTAAAAATTTACTTTGTTTTCTCTACGAAAAAATACCTTCACACTTTATGAGTGGTCTCAACAGCATCTATGCTGTTAGATTAAATGGGGCCTTATCAGCTTTCAAGTATTAGTTAAAACTCATGCTTATGATTATCCTCTAAATTTTTACGTTAAGTCGAGAAAATTGTGAAGTGAAATGATTTTTAAAGTGTGAATTCTAGCTTTTGAAGATATCTTTGAAATTATCATTAGTGCAGTTACTTTTTTTTTTTAAGAAAACAAGAACTTCTGGTGAAAGATTCATGTTTTCGATGCTTCTATAAATTTTTCATGTTAAGTTGCAAAAAAAACTAATTAATATCATCTTCAGTGTCGTTTACTATTAACTCGATAATTAACATCGCGAATACTGATAAATATCAATTTTTCAAATCATTTGATACCGATAAGCTTAAAACAGTTTGCCAACACTGGCATTCAGTTCACTGAACACAAACTTCGAAAATCGTGGCAAGCATTGATATGCAGGGTAACAGACCCTTTGCAGGGTGAAGCATCCTAAAAACTGCTCGGCTGAATTTAGGACAAATACAATTAACGGTCCATCTCCCCCAATGATCTCTTGCCATAAAGGGCCAAGACCAGGCTCGGCCAAAAGACCACATCCCGTGATACATCTTTTTGAATGCGGCTACATTCGGCAGGTATTTAGTACCCGTTCACCACAAGCCCCGAAATAAAGAGCAGTGGCTTAGAAATTCCTTTCTCACTAGACGTTAACCAAAGAAGGACCTTCTCCGGGAACTTGAAGTGGGAAGGCCCCCTGTCAGTCTTTGTCGTCCAGCGTTAAGTCGGCCTCGCCATCTTTTATGACCACGATGTCGTGCTTTGTCGGAAAGATGTGTTTCACCGACACCTTCTGGGTGATTGCTTGCTGTTCAGGCACAGCTGGCCTCAACTGCCGGATCCGACATTGTTATGGTCCAGCTACTTCTTCATCGTTTCGCCGGTTCAACCAACTGCTCAGTCCAAAGCGCGGATCGCTGAGGACACCTTGCCCTCAGTCTTCCTCTTCCACTTCCGTTGTAAATTTCGGTGGCGCAGAGATTTCCGCTCTCGGCATTCTCCATTTTGAATTTTTGGAGTTTTCTCTGAATTTTGGAAAAATTTGCGAAACAGTTTCGATATATTAAACCTCTAGAATTTGTTTTATACATCTCTGCAAAACTTCAGGGATGTTTTTTTACCGATCAAATCTCTCTAACGAGGTGAGATGGAAAACAAAGAATTGTAATTCCTACATGAGCAATGAATATCATTATAGTCAAATGAATGATTTTTGTATAGACTGCTTCTTCTGTTCGTCAGTGATTATCTCTTGAATTTCAGGGAAACTGTTTCCTGATCCTCGTCGAAGCTCTTTGCAGAAATGATGGGAAGTTTTCTCCTGAATTTTTAGCAAGTTTCCTCGTGAACTCCTGATTTTCTTGTGAATTCACATCTAACAACCCAACCTAACCTTTCAGGAACAGTTGACAAGTTTTTTTTTCCTGAACTTAGTAACTGTCTAAAATTCTAATCAGTCCCATCCTGAACTGCGAGGAAATGTGTCCAAAACTGTGGGAAAGTTTTCTCCAAAATTTCTTGAAAAATCTCCAAAAATTTATTGGAAGTTTGTTCCTGAACTTCTGATAAGAGGAATTCAGGAAAGTTGTCTTCTAAATTTCGGGAATGATTCCTGTGTTTCTGATAAATTCCTGCTCTATTAGAAAGTACTCCCTACACTTCTGGAAAGTTTCTTCCTGTTTTTCTCAGAAGTGTCTACACTGAACTTTGAGAAAACCTCATTCTGAAATCCTAAAATGTTTTATTCCGAGCTTCAGAAAAGCTCTGCACCATTTATGAGATGTTCCAACTAAGCTTTTGGGAAATTTCCTTCGGAACATTTGGAAAGTCCTCTCCTGAACTGAACTTCAGAGAAGTTTCTTGAAATTTTTGAGAAATTCCTTCCTTTTCCTTCCTGCCCTTGTTAGCTTTCTCCTGAAATTTTGGACAGTTTTCTCCTGAGCTTATTCTATTTAAACATCTGATAATTCCCATCCTGAACTCAGAGGAAAATTTCACCGAAACTTTGGGAGAAGTCTTCTCTACCATTTCTGGAAACATTCCTTAAATTTGTTGGAAGTTTCTTCCTGAACTTCTAAGCAGTTTTCTTCGGAACTTTTAGGAAGTTTTCTCCAGAACTTGAGAAAGTTTGTTCTTGAACTTCCTGAAACCTTGCTCAAAACTAGCAAAGAAGTACCCATTATCCTTCTTGAAAGTTTATTTCTTTTCTTTAAAGAGGTTTTTGAACTTTAAGAAAAACTCATTCTGAAAATCTGAAATGTTCTCTACTAAACATTGGAAAAGCTCACTAGCATTTATGGGAAGTTCCAACTAAACTGTTAGAAGTTTATTCTGGAAACTTTGAGAAGTTCTCTCCTGAATTTCTTGACGTTCTGACCTTTGTGGAAGATTTGTGGATATTTTGAGAAATGTGCCTCCGAATTTCGGGAATATTTTTTTCCCTGGAGAAGTAAAGAAGAACTAGGTAAAGTATTTTCTCACCTTAACAAAACCTGAGGACTAACTCTATATAACCACTTATCTCATGGGTCGCTTTGCTAATCGCATGTGAAAATGTACTGAAATAATTGCGTTTAGAAGCACTTTCGAAAAACAGCAGAGTTCTGAGATTAATTTTCAAAGCTCTATCGTTTTTAGCAATTGTTCTGAGTTCTCCGTTTGCCAACGAACTTGGCTTGAGAGCTGAATGATAGGATCACAAACGAGAAAATTGATTTATATTGTTTTACGGTATTATTCCGGCCCAATTCTGCTAGAGTGGTCCAGACCAGTGAATGGAGTTCCTGGCATACTTTCTAGCCACTTCTGTTTAGCATTAGTTTTGCTGGTTCCACGCCACAAAAGTTTCTGACGATGTCCAACTAAATTTAATCAGTTCAATAAGCCACGATAACTGGCGTGCTTTAAAAAAATTCACGACTAAAATCTGACAGATCAGTCATATGTTTGCTAGCAGAAAGATTGTCGCATACTCGTCGATATGATCTCAACATGTGAAGGTAATACTAAACTTAATTTGTTTGAGCAAAAGACGGATGTTCGACTTAACTATGTCAGGGTTTAACAATAGTGTCACTGAAACAAAATGGGATACAGCAAAACAAACTCAACCAAATCAAAGCATTTACTTTTCACGACGATTTCCTGAGGAATTTGGTCCCACAAATCAACCAAATGTTCTTGAATCAATCCAACAGTAAGCTCCATTATCGTAGGGCCTCTATGTTGCAGCATATAACCCCAGACCAAAGATATCAAGTGGGTGTGATCCGATGAAGATGCAAGCCATTCTTTGGCCGGCGATGTAAATGCGCCTGTGAGCTTTTAGCTTAGAAACTCAGTTAAACAATATGGTGTATTCTCATCCAAAGCGTCTAGAAGCATGAGGAAGCAGATGGTTCGTTTTACCGAATGCGAATTCGCCAGGTCTTTCGTTTAACACCGCAGAACGCCAGTTTGCCTTGAACTTGTTTCTCGCTCACAACAGCTATTTGAGTCTTCTTAGGGTTCCGCTATGACGATGGCCCAATATTGTTCGATTGGGCGGAGCTCTGGCGTGTTGGGAGGGTTCTTGTCCTTGGGCACCACTTGAACGTTGTTGGCAGCATACCACCCAAGGCCTTTTTTCCGTAATGGCAAGATGCCGAATCCGACCAAAATAGAACGGAACAATTGTGTCGCTTCGGGAAAGGCAGTAGACGTTTCTGTAGGCACTCGCTCAGATAAATTTCCTGGTTGACGGTTCCGGTCGCAATTTAAACGTTGCTCTTCAAGTCACAGGTACAGATGGCCTGCTACACCAGATATTTCTTCGCGAACTTCCTGTCCAAGAAGCTGTTTAAAGTCTGCCTTGACGTGAGTTTCACCATCCTGTACCATGCAATCAAACTTCGTCAGCATCGTCGTGTAGAACTTTCGCGATCGTGCTTTGGCCGACGTGTTTTATTTATCGTCGCAATTTGGTGTCACCACTTTCTTGTAAGTCGACATTCCAGTTCGTTTTTAAGCTCTATCCACGGTTGAAGGCGCCACTCCCAGCTTTTTTACGACATCTCGGATGGAGAGGTTGAGGTTCCACTCGAAACAGCGGTCAACTCTTTTTGTCGTCGCTGTGGCCTCCGGCTTTCGATTTCCCCCGATCCAGCTTTCCTGGCAGTCGTCAAATGTTCACCGAACACTTTTAATACGTTGTAACAGTTGACTCAGCCACATTCAACAATTTCGCAAACTTGACGTAAGAGTTGTTTAGATTTTCACCTTGCACGTGCAAAATTTGTATGCGTTGCTTCTCTTCCTTCGACGTCATTTTGATAATTGAAGTGCTAAACTCGAAATCAAAATAGAGGCAAGATGCTTCACGCACACATCTTAAAAATGAGGGGTGTGCAAATTTTTTAATGCACGATGAAAAAAAATGCTTCAAGTTTAAGTCGACCAAATTTTGATCGAAACACCCTTTAATTGGCCCCTTGAGTGATTGTCATCTTCAAAATTGTCTCATGTTTACTTTTGTTAAACATGTTTCATTATTCTAGTTGGTTCATCATTTTGTTGTCGTATTAACGCCATTCAATAAGTCCGTTGAGTAATTTGGAAATAAATTGTGGCTATGTTCTGGAAATTAGTTTTGTTCGAGTATAACGGGTTTGAATTTTCCTATCAATTGCTTGTAATAATGATTCTTAAAAAAAAGTTCCCATGCTTTGGTTATGAGATTAACCTGTAAACTTGCTCTTGAATAATTCTTTGACAAAGATTATAACAATTTTTTAACGATTAAAAAAACAGAACAAGGAATATTCCATTATCTACCACCAGTTTCTAGAATGCGAAAATTATTTTAAGAAAATCATTTTTTTCCCGAACCGACTATTTACTTACGATATAATCGTAGATCGATTTTTTTTATTTCAAAAAATCGATGTGGCTGCATTGATTTTATTTTCCAAAATTCCCATTCCTACAATTGACAGCGCTGTCAATTTAATCTCTGGACACAACAGGGTTGCTTCGATTGGTGATGCATGGGTGGATTTGCCGCCAGATGGCAGGGTGATTGCATGAAATTGTGAATTTATTTTCTCATCTTTTCCTCAACTCATTCTTATATATTAAGGGCATACGGGATCAATCCTATCACTTCGAAGTTTGCTGAGCACAAACCTAAAATACTATTTTGGCTTCAGGCGTGAAATTTTCAAGAATCGCTTGATCCACTGGAGACGTTGACCGTTGTTTGTTTTGATTTGTTTGTAATTTTCGGTATCAAAAATGGTGAAGTGATAATTAACCTAACCTATAAGTCATATGGTAAAAGGACTCCGTCCTGTTGCACTAGAAAAGACGCTTGCATGAGTCGGTCTCTGGGCACCGAAATTCACATGACATTTCGGTAGTGTGTACGAATGTTTCTTGATAAGAAAAACACACGGATATTTGTAAATTAGACACCCTTCCTCAATGGAAAAACACCTGGAACCATCCCAATCACCTCGCATTGCACTTGTTCCCCACAATGAATAAATTGATTCGATTAAAGGAACAATCGTACATTCCATCAGCTCATTATCTCAAGGCACCTATAAAGCACCTTTTTCTTTTTTTTTGCTGCTCCGATGCACCGTCGTGACAATCCCATATAGCTATCACCTCGCGCACAATGACACCTGTCAGCAGCCACATTCTAGTGAACTTGTCACCCCCCCTTTCAGAACGACGACGCTGGACGGATCGAGAGACAGTCAGTCAGACGAAAAACAAACACACTCTGGCTTTCCACGGACGGACGGCTGACATCCGATCCTTCTCCTCTCGGCCCTCGGCCAGGACCAACGGCATCCCACTGAAAACGCATAAAGCACTTACAATCACCATCATCATCCGTCGTCCCCGTCGTCCCACACCGGGCCTGGGCCGGGCGGCTGGCGATTGTTTGATGCGCTTCACTTATGTAAATTTGATGTAAAAATATGCGTCAACTGTCCCGAGCCGGTACTTACCCACGTCGTCGTCGTCATCGTCGTCATCGTCGTTGTCTGACTGCAGGCACTTACCGATCCCCCCCACCCCACCCCCGGTACGAGAGCCCATACTCCGGCGCTCCGGTTGTTGGTTATAATTATTGATCGATGGGGCGACTACCGACTGCAGCAGTACAAACGATGTTCATTACCAGAGGTGGGGCGGGGTGAAAGGGTGGGTAATCCCTGTGAAAATTATACCCGATGGGTTTGGCGGATCAGGGTGCGGGGGTTTTTCACACGCGGATGTATCGGGAGAAGTGTAAGTGGTTCGAGAAATCGTCCTTGAATTGAGTTAGGGCAGGGCTTGGGAAGTTGATTTTCTACGTAGGGCTCGCTTGGATGGCGGGGCATAACTACTCCTCACACCTCGGTCGGTTTGTCATTCCCTCCCCGTGGTCGGATCTAATTGAATGATAATCACAGTCATTTCTGCGTGAGGCTGTGGGAATATGTAATTGATTGTCGAGAATGGTTCCCCTTCAGGCGACGTCGACGTCGGTGGGTATTTTGTTCCGTTTTCGAAAATCCCACCGTCGATTTGTCGGATCTGGTTGACTGGAGTGCTTATCGCACCAATTTGTGCTGACGACCTACTGCCCTAAATATCGATCGACGCACTACCCCGGAGTCCCCAATTTGAAGAGCACCAGCTGAGTGGAGTGCAGTGCTATGACAAAAGACGAGGCAAAATTGCTGGCTGGGCAAAACTTCGCTCGATACAGCTGGCAGCTGCTGCATCATATCTCTGCTGTGCTCTGTATGCATTTTGCCAAGAACGAAACTTTTGCGATGATACCCAAATGTGGAGGGTAGAAGAGGAAACACGTCGAGAGCTGAGAGGCTCATCGTAAATGCAGCTTCAAAGTGCATGTCACGCGCGTTCTTCCTCCCTTGTGGCCCCCCAGGGGACTTCCCATTCTCAGATGAAGTAAGAACTTCTCACGATAGCACTAAATTAGAGCAACGGCAGAGGCTGGGCTGGGCCCGGTTGGTAGTGGGTGGCAACGTTGTCGTTTAAGTGCGTCGCATAAATTGCCTTCACCCCCTCCCCTGCAGATGCAGTGCAATCAAGTTTACGTACTGTCGATTATGAAGTACGCACATATCGAAGCCTCATCGGCAGATCGGACAAGGTCTTATGGGCGCGAGTCAGCTAATGAAGTGGGACGGGATAATCTATTATGCACGGATCGTGATCCACCTGGTTGGCGCCGCTGTCACTGTAACGTTGTCCACCGCCAATCGGGACAAAAAGGGGTCTTGTTGTTCAGATACATGCAGAAACAGATGCCAGGATATGGTTGATTAGATTCGTCCGACTTGGGATGGGAAATTTCGTGCATTTCATATGCCTTTCCGGAAATATTCAAGTCAACCGGAAACCACCTGGAATTTGGACTACTAATTTGAAGTAACGAACAAAGTAACAAACTGGCACGACAAGCTGATGTACGGCTGACTGAAAGCTTAAAAGCTGAATATTAGGCTGGAACTTAAAGAATACTTTTGACAAATGTTTCAGAATCTCTCGTGAAACTAAAGCCAAACTACTCAATCTGACGATTCCGATGTGAGAAGGCGACTCTAAAGCTCAAGATCTTCAAGGTGGTGGAAATATCGATGAAAAATTCATCCTCTTGTTAAAGGCCGGAATTTCTATGAAATTCCGTATCAAAAAATTCCGAACAGTAAGTTGAATGGTGTCTTAGGAAAAGTTGTTCAGGAAACCAAGAGCTGCCTGCCGATTGACATTATCCCACTAGGAGGCGTCAATGAAAATACATAGTATTGAACTTCTGTATATCAAGCTCAAAATTAGCCACAAGCATATATCGATCTAATTTTCTTAAGGTCAACGACTGCGAACTCTTCGACGCCCTAAAAACCCACTCGTGCCTTAAGCCCTGTCCCCAACCCGGCGCCACTTGTCGGTATTACTTCGGGGAGGGGGCTATTGTGCTTGCTAAGGCATCAGTAGTTAGGTGATCCATGTGTTGGAGATCGAGGACAATCTGGGAGGCTACTATCCATACTGCGTCTCAGATGTCCCGGTCCCGCTCCGGAGTCGTGTCGTGACCGCTTACGGCTATCATGCCGGATCTCATGCCGTCGAAGCGAGGACATTCTAAGAACACATGTTCCGCGGTTTCCTTAACTCCCGCGCATCGGTTTCTGCGGAGGACTGTGCATGCCCATATTGGTGCAGATATTGTCTAAAGCAGCCGTAGCCTGACAAAATCTGCGTTAAATGGAAGTTCACTTCACGGTGTCGGCTACCAACCCAGCCGGATAATTCCAGGATTAGTCGGTGGGTCCACCGACCTTTGGTGTTTGTTTCATTCCCTTTGCCACTTAATCATAGATACGGTTCTAGTGGTCTTTCGAATACCTGTTGTTCTACGTTGTACATCCTCTTTCATGACACTAACCACTCTTAGGCATATATGCCTATGCGTACTCTCAAGCTTACTCATGTAGCTTTTGGTACTCAAGGCGGTGATCCAGGGCGACACTGGCCCGGAGTTCACGCTTACTCCCTTGCATCGCCGAGCTATTCGACATCATGCTGGATATTGTTGATATAGCCATAGAAGCTTTCTTGCAGGCGTAATCGACGTGACTGACAAAGGACAGCTTATCCGATTTTCGGTTGTTAACAACCGTGACCTCACTCTTATGATGAGCTAGCTCCAGTTTCCTGGAATTCATCCATCTCTCCACAATGCCAACGGAGTGCGAGGCCGTTACCTCTACCACATCAATGTAGTAACAACCTCTGCTTTCTATACCAGTACGCGATTCTGGAAGTAACTTCCCAGAATCAAGTACAGGTACCCAGGAACCCGAAGGCGTTGGAGCGAATCGACGACAGCCACCCAACTGGTGCTATTGAATGCATTTCTCACGTCAGGGATGACCACTGCACAGTAGCGGACTCCTCGCCTCTTGCGCTGGATTGCCACTTCAGCCGTCTTAGTGACGGACAGAATGGTATCCACCGTTGACTTCCCTTTACGGAAGCCAAACTGGTTGTTAGACAGACCACATATACCCTCAGTGTACGTTGTCAGTCTGTTGAGGATTACCCTCTCGGGCACCTTACCCACTGTGTCCAACAGACATATACGTCTATGTTCTGATGGATCCCCTGTTGGCTTCCCTGTCTTTGGTAGCAACACTCGGGTAGCAACACAGACGTCTGGAAAGACACTCTCGTTCAGAAATCTCTGCATCACCCCCTGAACATTTCGGGATCCAGCAAGATAGCCGTCTTAATGGCCAGGTTCGGAATACCATCCGGTCCCGGCGCTTTGTTCACCTTAAACGACTTTGCTATCGCAATGAGTTCTTCGTTCGTCACCGTCGCCTCGTCGCCGGTCCCCGTTGTACCGTTGTCAATGCTCACGTGGTCACGGGTATATGGCTGGCGCCCACTCTTCCGTCGCTATGACAGCGTTAGGGTCTGGGCTACTGGAACCCTGGTCACGAGACTAATCTACGGCGGCGGGGGCCATGGACTCGGGTCGTGGTTCGGAAATAGTCACACAACGATCACCTGCAGCAGCTCTCGTGATTGCTCGGTTGAGCTGCCGTCCCTCTGGTTTTGGCCATTACTACCCGATAGGCATCACCCCACGGGTTTGTGTATTAACCTTCTGACACAAGTCCTCAGAACAGGCTCGCTCGTTGGTCTTTATCTCCTCTTAAGCGCGGCCTCCGGTGACCAGCGCCTCTCTACGCTCGACTCTCTAGCGTCGTGCCGCGCTCTTTGCATCCTCCGTCCTGCGCGGAGGCATATTCTTCGGACGTCGACGATCGACCCTGACCACCAATACACCGGCGATTTTCCATTCCTCGGATTGACTTCCCTCGGCATGGTCGCATCGCACGAATCGTTCACCGCAAGGTTCCTGGTTTTCGTGGAAGTTTCGTTCTCTCTCAAGCGCCTCTTCAGACCTCTCTACATTAATGCAGGACGTCCATCATACTGCGGGCGCCATGAGTGGATACTCCCCCTTCACGCTGCCGCTGTACTGTGGATGATACAATCACGAACCGCCAAGTGGTCGCTACGGGGTGGCAGCCATCGTCCACTCTCAATTGCTAAGCAGCCCAGGACTGCTGAGAGTTACGTTGATTATCGATTTCGCTCCGTTTCTGTGGTAGGTACTCTTAGTGGTACCTACGTTGTGCAGTCGTTGAGAGCCTAGCTTCTGGCCTCCCAGAAGAATCGGGTCCTGGGAGTTGGAAGGGCGGCTCCCCACTCGTGCGCCCAAGCGTTGAAGTCCCCCGTTATTACCAACGGGCTTGGGTCCAGTTAGCTCGGTTGTCGCCGCGATTGGGCATATTGGAGTACTATTCAATCAGTCAATCTTGCCAGCGGTGCGTAGCGGCTGCAGGAAGAACACCTCCATTCACTTTTACAACCACGAAGCATTCGTTTGTGGTAAACACAACCTCCTGAACCGGTGCACTTGCCCGTCGTCCATAATACCGCGCTATGTTGGACCTGTCCGTTACCCAGTTGCTGTTGCTGGCTCGGGAGTACCCTTAGCGGCCGGGAACTGCCCCGCCCCCCGCCATCACGTGTTTATCATCCGGTTTACCCGACGCATCAAGCATTTGGGGGACCTTTGCAATTCCGCGCCTTGTGGCTGGTGCTGCCACACTTTCTGCACATGTTGCTCCTATCTGGGCATTTTCACTTCCAGGATATGTGCCGGCTCTCTGGGCATCTGGACCATGCCTTCGGCGGCCTGTGTAGCCTTAGTGAGCATATGGACCATCCCACCTTCACCTTTATCACTTTCAACGCCACGTCCGCGTCCACTGCCGCTACCTCCATGGTTGCCACCTGGGTCCCGAGTGGACCCTTCCTCAGACGTATGTCTGCGGCAGCAACCTCGAGCTTGCACTGTTCCTAGTGCAGCGGGGGTCTCGTCTGCCTCGGCGATCTCATCCAGGTTTGGATCGTCACCTGCGAGACGAAGGCGCGTACCTCCACACCCTCACCTAAAGCCTATATTGCCAGGTCTCTGTACGCCGGGCCCTTTGGCGTTGTTGCCTTCATCAGTTCCAGGAGCATCTCGCCAATGCTGGGACGGCATACTGCCTCACCGTCGGCGCCTAGGCCTGCCAACTTAGCGTCCCCGTGCATCACTTTCAAGACCTCCGAGTACTTTGACGCCTCGGTCTTGGCGATGAGGGCCCCTCCGCGGTTACGCTTGCGGGCCACGTGTCTCTTATCCTTTTCTTTTTTCGTCTTATTCCTCTTTTTTTGAGTTATGGCGGTTGTCGTTGAGCCCTGTCGCGCCTTTAGTGCTGGGCTTAGCACCGGGGCCCTCTTTTGCGGCTAGCCGGAGCTGTTCGCGAGGATGGACTCTCTGACCCCGCCGCCGTTCGCGTAGGTTCGCTTCCTTACTGGGGCTTCCGACACTATACGCTTCTTAGAATCGCCACGTGCCGTTTCGCCAGAGAATTTAGGATGATTTAAACGATCAAGTGCTTAGGAATTTTTGAAAAAAATTTGATGGAAAAAAGGTTTTCGAATAGTTCAGAAAACTTAAGCGATGTCCTTAGGTCCTGTAAAAGATTCTATACCCTGGAGGCTGTTCCTCTACAATTCCTTGAACTCATCACAATTCTTATTTTTGATTTGCTACTTCTGAAAATTTCTTCGACATTCTACAAACCTCTCCAAAACTTGTTACAGTTTAATATTTTTGCACTAGTTCCGCTAATTTCGTGGCATTCCTATTGCCTTGAGAGTTTTCCAAAAGTCTCTCCGCTTTCCTGATTTTTATTAATCTTGCCAGTGCTATTAGGCATGTGCTATGTCCGATAACCTACTTGGTGAACTGTAAAATTGGAAAACGGTCATGTTTTCTGTAGGTTGGTACGTACCATGGTTCTTCAAAATACTCTCCAGATTTGACCTAGTTTTCTCAGTGATTTTCGCTGAAGGTTTCAGAACGATAATATATCAAATTAGGCCTTTTCCATTGTCTCATGTCTCCTGTAATCTAGGACATTGTAGAATCCTGATAAGACTCCCAAGTAGCACAAAACCATCAGCTTTATATAGTTTTATTAAATTTTTATGAAGCGCCACTGGAAATCAATTTGGTTTTATTGTGGTTCGAAGAGTTGCCAATATGTTTTATACTTAAGTCAGGTTTATGTGGAACATACACAGCATTTTTGCTACGATTTTTGAACCCTTGTCCTCCTAGAATTCCTTTTTACTCCTATTAATGGTTTTATATTGACTTTATGAACTCAGCAAATGCTTCACGTAAATTGGCACTGAGGGAAGTCATCAAATGACCAAATAGTTTTATGGTAGCCATTGCGAAGATAAATTGGCTGTTTGGAAAAACGATGATTTCTTTCAACCGCCATATTGAAATATAACGAATCTACAGAACTGTAGATCGGAGACCGAGTTCGGCAATGATCTTTTAGATAACCTTTTGTGCATTTTCATCAATTTTCAGGAAATTACATGATTAATTTATCGCACACATATGTTTCGATTTTTGTTTTTGTTGTTGTTAATTCCGTATAATTTCCGAAAAATCATACTTTGTAAAAATGTATTACTTTAAACAAATATATATAAATATATATATATATATATATATATATATATATATATATATATATATATATTTATATATATATATTTATATATATATATATATATATATATATATATATATATATATATATATGTCTTCAGAATTTTCAAGAAGTTGGTGCTATACTCTCCTGAAATGTCGTTCTCCTTCCGAGATGAAATCCTTGTCATAGTTTCTCGCTATAACAGCCTTTAATTGGTGCAGCAGTAATTAAAAAAAGCGGCTGAACACTAACTGGAAACGGACTTTGGTTTCATCAACACTCCTGTTTCGACTTTCTCAATCTTTGAAAACAATTGGCTACTATCTCTTTTCCTCTCACGGAAATGTTACTCAAATTTCGTAAAAAGTGGATTTACTCAATTTTATGAGCTGACTCTGAACTGATTCTTGGACTCTCATCGGCATGTAACTGCAGCCAGCATCGAGCATCGCACAAAAAGACCAACCAGCTCATCGCACCTATAACGGCTCTATCAGTGCAGCAAAATCACGCAATTTTTGCGTTAGCCCGTTACCACAAAAACCTCGTGGCCATCGCTCGGGTGTGAGGGGGAAGGTTGACTGACGCAGCTTGCCGGCAGGCACTCATATCAGCATCACGTTGCCATTCTCTGTCTCTTTTTCCATGCTCCGGGAGGCCTCCGCACTCCAAACCAAACTGATTAGAAAAACCTTCCCGAAGGCCACGCAGCGGAGCGGGACGTCGGCGGAATTGGCAAGCAAGCGGGAAGGTCACGTACTTAGGCTACGCACAAACACACACATACACATGCATGGCGGTGGTGTTGCTCGTTCGCTCGCGCGTGCAGTTGACTGGCGATACGTGACAATAGTGCAGTCATCAAAGTCATTTATGCATTGCCAACGGACGCTCGCTGCTGCTGCTGCTGCTGTTGTTGCACTTTACCGATGGATGATGCGGCAGTTGCATCAACTGAAAGGTCCGGCGAGCGTCGGTCATTGCGATGATAAATAGATAATGCAGTGATGATGCTGCCGCAGCATCACACCGTATTCCGAATGCGTCGTGTGTCTCTATATGTATGCAGCCAGCTCTGTGCAGGTTATGCATTTGGCACTCGGTTACAAAACAGCGCGCATCTCAGATCGATAGTTACGTCACGTGTCGGCAAGAACTGCGTCCTCCGATCGACGGTAAATTGACGGTTTTCAATCATATGGAAAAGCCGTGAAGCCGTCGAATTAAAAATTCAATAGTTAAACTAGCCGATTCGATTTGATAACAATTGTATGCAGTCGGTTTGAGTGTGTGCTAGTTTAGCACGAATGGCACTGAACTAAAAATCGATACGTAAAATATACCGGACACAAAATCGCGTTCGGCGTCCTCGTCGTCGTCGTCGTCGTCGTCGTCAAAGGGTGGATTCGGTCACGACAAAACAATAGGCCTCGCGCGGGCCCCCAAACTCTTCCCACCAGCAGCGCCGCTGACTGACTAAACTGACTGAGGGATTCTGAGTTGCTACATGGTCCGCTCGCGAAAGGGGTGGGGCGCGGTGAGGAAGAAGGAAGTGCAGCACGCAATCCAGTGACTTTTTTTTTTCTTCTCTCCCCTGAATAGCGGATTTGAACACAAAGTGAATCCAGAGGGAAAAGCGTGGGTGGTTGGAGCTCGTGAGCTAAGTCGATGGAGTAGCACGGAGTGTGGGAAGGAGGGGACTTCATTCATAGCAAAGTCGACCGGTGTGGACCGGGTTTCTCATTCATTTCAATTGATTGATTTCATAGCTGCGTTCTGCGTTCCAGTGGCATGATCTGCGACTCACTTGAAAAGCACGACGTCGACGACGTCGAGCTGCTATAAATCGTTCATTTACTTGGCTCAATTAGTTGGGAAGCAGGGTAGCTACATTTGAAACTTACGTTTCTAACTGCTCAGTTGTAATGGAATTTTCCAAGAATTTACGGAATTGATGATCCCCTTTGATGTAAGACGGAGGAATAGTTTTCTAATAGTTTTCAGAGAGATAAATTTCGAGTGTGGGTTGAAATTATTTCAAATGCGTACTTAACAATGGGCCAGCGACTCACTGACGTTGTCAAAGATTAACCATAATCTAGTGATATGATCAATTTGGATGTGTTTTGAGCACTTATTGTGGTTTTTGATGTTTGACTAGCTAGATACAGTATTAAGATGCTTGAACATATATTGGAACGAACTCACCAATCTTAAATTCTGATATGCCATCCTGTTCCATGCACCTTCTTTAAGAATCAACAACTCTTAGCTTAGTCGGAAAAGGCGTAGCTTCAAAGCAACACCATGCTGGAGGTGGCTGGGTTCGATTGCTGGTCTGGTCTAGTATTTTTTCATTAAGGAAAATTTCTAAACAACCTGGGCATAGGGTATGATTGTACTTTTCAAAGAATCATACATTAGCAAAAAATGATACCTGGCATCAAAAGCTCTGAATAAACTCATAACTGTGGAAGTGCATTTATAACACTAAGTTGAGAGAAAGCAAAAAGCAAATTGTGAAAACAATAAGCTTGAAAGAAGAAAAACTTAACGAAACCACTCGCTGAAGTATTCATAGGTTCATCATCATCAATTGAAAGGGTCAATTTTTATGCGTTTTGTGCACATATAATTGTAGTTTATGATGTTCGACTAGTTTTGTATTAAGATGCTAATACATATAAATAAATTGGAACGATCTCACCAAGTTAACCAAGTTGCATTTTAGAGCGGCCTCCTTGTCCATGCATAGTAGTGAGT